>ML830951.1:102754-117592 GCA_009831015.1 Picea engelmannii | reverse complement strand
AAATATGACACATACCATGATACCTTGGACCGATTACCTCATGGAGCAAGAACCTTTTCTGATGCAAGCCCAAGCCGGTAGTGATGGAGGCTGGTACTGCTGGCAGGACAAATCTGGCTGAGAAGAAAAAGTGGGTCCTCCAAGACCATGCTCAGGTCGCTCCTGCTCTCGGTACTCCATGTCTAGGACCATGTGGGCCTCGAGACATGATCTCCTAGTTATCCCTAATATCGGGGATAACAAGACCTACACATTAGTACATTACTCTAGAGTGATTTTTTTGTTAATTATATTTTGCTCTTTTTCAACGATTTATAATTTTCGAGTTTTTTCACTCTATATCCTCCAAATCTAGAGTAATTGTCCTAGTGGGTATTCCTTGGATGTTGTCTAAGTCTAGAGTCTTATGTATATAACCATGCTAAGCATTATCCTAGAGTCTCATGGAAATGTGCTAAGTCCCCCGTATGATTTTTTTTTAAGTTAATAAAAAATTTCCCGTAAAAAGGGTTATTTAAATTGTAATTTGATTATGTATTAAAAAAGCGGTACTAGGAGGCATTATATGCCTTGGGGGTACTCATTTTTGGACTTTGAGCACCCACTTTACCATATTACCCACTTTTGTGAGTAAAATTAGTGATTTTAATCACTAAAAAATTAATTTTGCTCACAAAAGTCAAAAAAGACATAAAAAATCAGGAAAAATCAGCAAAGCTATTTTTTGGAAACATGTCTAGGACATGTTTCCAGTCAACTCACCCTTGCTTTGAGTTAACTAAAGCTTGTTGGCAAATAAGTGCAAGTGGAGGGTGACTTAGGAGAGTGTAATCTTTACATTGGGGAGATCTCCAAGAGAGGGTGCGCCCCTCTTACAGAGATGTGGTGCACTCCATGAGGAGGTTGCCTACCTCTTGAGAGGTGGTGCCCCTCTAGCTCACTCTTTCTTCCATGTGTCAAATGATTGGAGTGTGGAGAGAGGTGGTACCTCCATCTCCTACACTTGGCATGAATTCCTCACCAAGTGTTGCGCCCCCCTCTCTATATAATAAAGCATTCTCTCCTTTGGCAAGCTAGTTAGAGCTTAGGAAGAATTGCTTGTGTATCATTGCTCTAGCGCCCTCTATTTATACTGCTCCAAGTCACATGACTGGGCCGACTTCTCTTCCTGGAGGCTAATAACTTAATAATAATTATTCTCTTGAGTTGACTTGTCTTCTAGGCTTATTATCCAACGTTTTAGGGTTTGTCTTGCTTCTCGGAATATTCTAGTCTCGTCAAAGGTTACACGTAGAGGTTAATACCTCCCGCAGCTACCATAATGTCATCACTCCCTCCTAGATAGGGAGGTATTAAAGGAAATGATCTTGAGCACAAACAAACCATTCAACCGATAGCATCATCATAGCCACAGGCTATCTCATGATCACATAGATCAACTTACAAGCAACATCACCATTATCAGTATCATTTGATAGCACCAACTGCATCATCTCTCGAGGCCATACTCCATCTGAGTGATCGGGCATGATGTTGAATAAGTCACTCACTCAACAGAGTGATACAAGGACCATTCTTCTAATCTGGAAACACGTCATAGAAGAATAGTTGTTCCAACAAATGTTGAAAGCCCCACAATGGGATACAAGGATCATTCTTCTAATCTCGATCTACGTCCTAGAAGAACGTCAGTCCTCCCAAATGTTGAAATCCACCCTATGGGCTACAGAGACCATTCCTACAAGAATTTCAGTCTCGGACTATTTTCTAATCGAGTCATATGTACCATAGATATCAATCTCTACCCATATGCCTTAGAAAATATCAGACCCGTATCAACCAGCCTAATCAGGATGTCATGTCCTTAGGAGGTGGACTATTCAACCTGATCGACCCAATAACTATGCCTCAAGAAAAATACCAGTCCATGATACGTCAGCAATCTATCAACCTGGACCATTCTCGATGGGGAGAATGTCTGTCCATCAGTAATTCTATCTGCCAGGACCATTCTCTGCTTGGAGAATGTTTGTCCATCAACACACTGACTATTCATCTAGCTCGCAATCATGTCCAACACTAGTGGTAGTCTCCATGGCAATCAGATAGTAGCATACAACTTCTACAATGCCATCCAATAGAACACAATTGTGTCTATTCATTGTAGTATACAACTACTATCCAATGGTGCACAATAGCATACAACTGTTGTCCAGAGACATACAGTCTCTACAACAATCATATCATCTCATATCAACTTGTATAAATAATATCATGATACAAACTGAGTCATTTGGGCCATTCTTCCACTCACATCTGTGAGATATGGAAGAGTATCTTCCCTCGGAAAGTTAAACATTAGCCATGGGCTATCTGGACTATTCTTCTCAAGCATAGAAGAATAACTGTCCCTGATTTTTGAACCTGGACCATTCACCTAACTGGGCCATTCTTTCAGCACTAATCACAGTGCAACCTGGAGAGAATGAGTCTGCCTTAGGGAATGATTGTCCCTGATTGTTGAACCTGGACCATTCACCTAACTGGGCCATTCTTCCGGCACTAATCACAGTGCAACCTGGAGAGAATAAGTCTGCCCTAGGGAATGACAATCCGAACCATTTCCTATGGAAATGAATGTCCTGCACCACCTCCTATAACGAACCATTCTTCGAAACTGCTCACAACTGTGAACTTCGAAAGAATGATTGCTCGGAGAGCCGGGCAATTCTATTTGACCACTACTCAGAGTGATTGCCAAGAAGAATGATTGTCCTAGACCATTCCCCCACGCTGGCCACAAGGGGAATCGTTGTCTATGGTACACCAACAATCTATCGGACCATTTTCATTACGAAAATAACTGTCTGATCTGGACCATTTTCCGAATTGGAAAATGATTGTCCGTCAGAAATCTTCGGCCACTTTCCGGACTGGAAGGTGACTTCCCAACCTAGACCATTTTCCGAACTGGAAAATGACTGCCCATAAATCAATAACATATCATTACTCCCTCCCAACTTGGGAAGTAATCACTTCCCTTTCCAATAAGGAAGTCATCTCCACGAGTTCATCTTGTCCCTTAAGTACGCAAACTTTTCATCTTGGACAAAGGCTTTACCAAAATATATGCTCTCCGCTCATCTATGGAGATATACTAGAGAACCACGTCTCCCCTCTGGACTCCATCACAGAGAAAAAATAATACTTGATCTCAATGTGCTTCGACCTTTCATGGAACACCGGGTTCTTTGAAAGCTTCACACAACTCTAATATATCACGGTCGAATCCAGCACCTGATCAAATAGTCCATAAACCGACCTACGGAGCCACACTGCTTTTGTACAAGCATCACAAGCTGCAATATATTATGCTTCTGTAGTGATGAGTGCAACAGAGTTCCGTTTCTTGCTTGCCCATCATGCCAAAGCTCAAACTGAAACATATTCAAGAAGCACTTCTTCTATTATCTGCACTCCCTACCCAATCTGAATCGATAAATCCATGCAGTTGTATATCATAACTCAAACGTCCCACGAAGACATTTCAAGACATGCTTTGCAATTATTCAATTCTCATGGCTAGGTTCCACCTGGAACTATTTTCACAGCAAAGCAAATATCCGTCTGAGTATTCTCGAATACATCAATGAGCCATTCAATTGTCGATATAGGGACAAGTCTACTGGATCAGAGTCTCTCAACTTCTTCGGGTCTATCATCATGGGAGTTTTCCATCGATTTGGAGTTTTCCTATTGGATTGTGCTTCATTGTTTTATCTAAACATTATTGTGGCTTATTTAAGGTTTTATCAATTCCATAAATTAACGACAACAATAAAAATCAAAATTGGTGAAACCCTAGAGCTAGGGTTTGACCCTAAAAGGTGAAATATAACCTTACCCTAATTTAAATTTCACTTTGAAATTGTTTATTACGTTTATCTGACATATTATGATGGTGAAATTCATCTCCTAAGTGGTTCATTGCTGTTATATTTTATTTTGGAGACTTTTGGTGAAACCCTAGAGGGATTCACCACAATTTTTGCAAGATTGACATAATTGCTTGCATAATATTCAATTGTACTTGCATTAGTTTGTTATTGGGTTGTTTTTAACTTTTTATACTAATATATCATTGCCCCAGCAGAAAGTGCCCAAGGATTTTCATCCCAAGTGCTTTTAAGCACTCTTGGGTCACTTTTTATGGTCAAAATTTGCAATTTTCTGCGTTAAATATCTTATTTCAGATTTTGGAAATTCAGTACAGCAGCAAACTTGTCCATTTATAGCCATAAAACAAGTGGTACAGGTATAACATTTATTCTTGGTTTGTATGGTGAAATCTCACTTTTTTCTGGTAGGAAACGTCATTTCCTCCACCCTAAGAGTGATTTATTTAGTGTTGGTTTGTATTTTTCTGTTGTAGAATAATTATTTCAGATCTCAGCACTCTTATAAGTAGCTCCTAACCCTCTTTATATTGTAGCTTTATTGCCCTAACTCTTGGTTGAATACTCTCAAGGAATTTGGATACTTAGGCACTAGTCTATCTAACATATATTGAGGTGTGTAGTTGGAAGGATTGGGATACCCCTCTTGGTCTCTAGAAGCTGGCCTAAAGTGAAGCAAAGATTTTTCTAAAGTGACAGTAGTGCATTTTCCGTATCGTGCTATCCCCATAGCATCGGGCTGCTAGTTTGGGTGGTAACATCTCTTGTGAAAAATGCTATGGATGGCTAGTTAGAGCGATTTTTTGGAGAAGATGTGCTAGTGGATTCTTTGCTACTACATGGATATTCATTACTAAGGTTTTGATGGATGAAAGATTTCTTGAGTAAGTTGTCTCTTATCATCTTGTGGTTTTGTTTATGAATGCATTTAAGTGTAATGTTGCTTCTCTAGTGTTGGTTGAGCATTCTCTTGGATTTTTCTTGAACAAGCCCTTCTTATTAAAGCTCTTGGAAGGTTATTAGTGAAGAACTTTCCCTTGATTATCCTTGAGATATTAGGAGGATCTTCTCGGGTTAGTAGTGAACAACCTCTAGATATCACCCTAAAATCCACTCAATTCTCTTCAAAGGAGTCCTTAATTGACCCCATATGCCCAAAAATATAGTAGGCACTAGTCACTCTCCCAATAGTCAATCATCTAATTCTGAAAATTACTCGCTTTTTACTGGTTTTTACAGCAAATTTTCATTTCCAGCCATAAATAACTTAGATGTTGTCTTTTATGCATATTGTTGACCTAATAAACATTTTTAAAACCCTAATTTTATTTCTAAATTGTTACTGGAAAAACGTCTAGGGTTTTAGGGCTGTTATATGCTCCTTAATTTTCTGATTTTGTTAGTTAATGAAACCCCAATGTAGCTCATTGTTTAGCCCTCTTTATTCATTGAATTATTTCTTCTCAACGGACTAGTTTATTTGCTGTTGTAATAACTTATTTTACTGCTGTAATTTGATATCTTTTTCCAAGTTTTACAACAGCCCTAGGCTTTTTTTTCATTTGTAGTGTTTGGGGATCCTCCTGAGCCTTGACTTGACTTGGAAAACCTCTCAGATTAACCTAGACCCTCATCTCTTCAAATCTGAAATTGCTTTGTCTTACAACCTTATTAATACCTTATCTATCTTATTCCATTGGTGGTAGTTTGAATAGTTACCCAGGAGGCCCTAGACTTGACTGTGTCTTTCCTAGGGATTCTTGAAGGCTACTAGGGAAGCCTCCCTTGTGTTGGATTTACTCCTTCACTAAAGAGAGGGAAGTTGTTGCCTAGGTGACAGTGGTCACATTTTCCAATGTTCCCCTAGTCTTGTGCCTTTTGAGGGCTTTGCACTAAGGTGCTAGATTGTGTGGTAACACATAAAATTCTGAGAGTTGGTTATTATTAGCCTTCTATATATACTAATGTGCATAAATTTGTGAGAGCTTGTCAACCTTGTCAATTGTTTGTAGGAAAGCTAAAGTTAGCATCATCGCCTTTACAACCAGTTGTGGTGGAAGCACCATTTCAGCAATGGGATTTGGATTTATACACATGGATCTTAACAACATAGATTACTTCACTAGATGGGTAGAGGCAATTCCTACCAAGAGGGCTACAAAGGAGGTGGTTATGGAGTTCTTGGAAGAAAAAATCATCATTTGATTTGGGGTCCCAACAAAGATCACAACTAACAATGCTCAAGCATTCAAATCTATAAATTTGGTAAAGTTTTGTCTTGATTATGGTATAGTTCTTTCCCATTCATCAAATTATTATCCATGGGGTAATGGACTAGTAGAATCAAGCAACAATAATTTGATAAGGATCATCAAGAAGACAGTTGGAGATAACAAAAGAAGTTGGAGCAGCTATATCAAGTTTTTTGTATGGGCTGACATAATTACAAAGAAGCAAGCCACTAGAAAGAACCCGTTTGACTTGGTTTATGGGATGGAGGTCACTTTGCCTATTCATTTAAAGATCTCGGTATATAAAATGTTGCATCCTTTCACCACCAATCAAGAGCAATTCAAGCAAAGATTGATCAACTTGTGGAATTATATGAACATTGGAGAGCAACTCTTGATAATTTCACATCAAGAGTATCTCTTCAAAATTTCACAGCAAACCAAGAAGGAACCAAAAACAAGTTCAATAGGAAAGGCCCAAGGAGTTAAGGAAAGAGAGCATGTGCTTCGATGGGACAAACACCATGAGAAACCAAGGGATCATCAAAAGTTTGGCAGGCTATGGCTTGGACCTTTTAAGATCAAAGAAATTGTTGGACCGAATACTTTCTATCTCAACCATTTGGATGGAGAAAAGATTGAATTGCCCGTGAATGGGTAATTTCTTAAGCATTATTACTATTGAGATACTTGTGCAATTTTCGAGAAGTTAGTGGGGCGAATAAGTTCTATGAGAATTAGAGTAGTAGTTATTTGTTGTTCCCTTTGGAATTTGTTCAACGACACATGTATTCCAATAGAGGATGAACACCTTCAGTAACCACTCACACAACCAGATCAAAGATCAACACATCGATGGTTTTACGTGGTAAAACCCCTTTGGGGAAACATCCACAACCACAACCAACGTGGCCACTTGGAGCAATTTATCAATGCAAAAGAAAATTATTATAGAGAGATTTACAAGAGAGTTTATCACAATCGATCATCGACAAATGACCCTCCATGCTCTTTAAATAGAAATCATGGACCAATCGGGTGTTAGGCCACGGATCAATGTAGTCATTAAGATAGAGGAGAATATGAGCCATCAGATCACTCTATGTCAGGAACATATCGTGACTGTCAGATTACCTAACTACAAATGCATACTAAAGAAACACACTTTTACCTAACGACACATCAGACCAAGTTGATCTTTACTAACTCCTAAGTGTCTAAATATCCTAACATCCCCCCTTAAGAAAAAATTGGGATAGGAATTAAGGATTTACAAAGGCGACACAATAGGAGAAGGAAGGAGGCATTAGAGCCTATCCCCCCTTAATGACAACTTCCTGAACTCCTAACATAGATTGAAATTTGGAAAACTTCACTTCTGTAAGATACTTTGTGAATATGTCAACAACTTGATCTTCTATAGGGAAAAAGAGCACTTCAATAACTGGATCATGAATGAGCTTTTGGATGAAGTGCATGTGTAGCTCGATGTGTTTGTTGCGCTAATATTCAACTGGATCTTTGGCAAGCTTGATGGCACTCTAATTGCCGCACAAAAGGGTGGTCGGATGTTGCTGCTGGAAGCCAAACTTTGAAAGGATCTGTCGAAGCCACAAGGCTTCTTGACTTGCATTAACCGTTGCTCGGTACTCTGCTTCTGCTAAAGAAAGAGCAATAGCCTATTGTTTCTTACAGGCCCAAGTGACAAGTCCTGAACCAAGGCTGAAAACATAACTTGCAGTAGACTTTAGATCATCAGGGTTGTCAGCCCAATCTAAATCAATAAAAGAAACCAATAAAGGAGTCCCCCTTGAACTGTAATGTATCTCGAACTGAACTATACCCCAAACATACCAAAGTGTTATTTTAGTTACTTTCCAATGGCTTTCATGGGGTGTTTGCAACTTTGCATATATCGAGCAATAACACTAACAACAAAGGAAATATCAAGACGGGTCTGAGTCAAATATAAGAGGCTACCAACTAACTGACGGTACAAAGGGCAATCAACTTCGGAAGAAGTACAAGTGGCAACAAGTTTGACTCCAGATTGGAAGGGAGAAGGGGCTGGTTTAGAATCTCCCATGTCAAAGCGACAAAGAAGGTCACAAACATACTTAGACTAGGAAAGAAAAAATCCTTCATTGGTTTGCAATACTTGGAGGCCAAGGAAATAGTGCAAAGAGCCTAAGTCGATCATTTCAAATTTCTTCTTAAGGTTGGTTTTCACATGGTTTAAAATTTTAGGGTCACTACCATTGAGGATAAGATCATCAACATAAAGAACAAAGATTATGAGATGACTTCTTACTTTCTTGGTATAGACATTTGGGTCAGAATAACATCTAGAAAAGTCAGTGTCAAGCAGAAGGTTGTCCATTTTGGCATACCAAGCTCGAGGAGCTTGCTTAAGACCATAAAGAGATTTCTTAAAGCAATAAACAAGGATGGAGTCATTCTAGACATAGCCGGGAGGTTGTTCCATGTAGATTTTTTCTTGCAAATCCTCAAGCAAGATGGCGAATTTGACATCCATCTGATGGACCTCCCATTTATGTGAGGCTGCAAGTGCTAGAACAAAGCGGATAGAATTCGTTTTGGCGATGGGGGCAAAGGTTTCATTATAGTCAATGCCTTCAACTTGAGAGAATCCTTTGGCAACTAACCAAGCCTTGTGTCTTTCAACACTTCCATCTGATGCATACTTATTTCTGTAGACCCATTTACATTTGACAAGTTTTCTTCCTTTGAAAAGAGGTACAAGATCCCAAGTACCGTTTTCCATTAAAGAACGATACTCTTCATTCATTGTTGTATCCCAATCTGGATGCCCTGAAGCTTCTACAAATGTCTTTGGATCATGAGTCTCTAAAACTTGAGCCAAAAGAGAAGAGGCTCGCTGGAACTGTGAACATGTCTGACATTGATCTGAAGGATCACTGACTAAATCACCAGTTGCTTCTCGTGTTGAACGAACCCATCTAGGAAGTGGTGGTGTTGGTGTAGGTTCAAGTTCAATGGACTCATCAAGAGGAAGGTGAGCAAGAAGAGGTAGATTTTCATCCTCACTGTCATAATCTGAAGAAGAAGAAACCAGAATAGAAACAGAAGAAGGCACAAACGCCGAAGATGGATTGTAGGCCAAAGAAGGCACAAGTGGCAAATTAGGATCACAAGCTAAGAGTTTCATCAAATTTAACATCTCTTCTAATAATAATTCCATTATAATGTGGTTTAAGAAGTCCGTAACCTTTGACATCTTCAGAATAACCAAAAAATATACACTTCTCACTTTTACGCTGCAATGCTTTCCTTTTCTCATCAGGAATGTGGGCCCATGCTACACTGCCAAATACATGGAAGTGACTTACATCTGGCTGAAGTTTAGTCCATGCTTCTTCTAGTGTTATATTGTTAAGAGCCTTTGTGGGAGTGTGATTTACTATGTAATTTGCACAGTTAACGGCTTATGCCCAATACTTTAGACTTAATCCCTTAGATTGGATCATACAATTAGTCATTTATTTTAATGTGCGGTTCTTTCTCTCAGCAACACCATTTTGATATGGTGTATATGGAACAGTGTCTTGCATTTGGATGCCCTGTGCAATGCAGTAACTTGTAAAATTATTGTTCACATGTTCACCTCAATTATTTGTTCTTAATCTTTGAAGTTGATGTCTAGATTGCTTTTCTACAAGAGCCTTGTAGGCCAAAAGCTTGTTAAAAAGTTCGCTCTTAAGTTTTAGGAAGTAAACCCAAGTGCGTCTGGAAAAGTAATCAATGAAAGTTAAGAAATACTTGCACCCAAAAAAAGAAGGAGAAGAAAGTGGACCACACAAGTCACCATGAACAAGTTGCAAAGGGGTTGAGGCATGCCAAGAGGCACATTTGTCAAAACTGTCCCGATGATGTTTGTTGAGAACGCAATCGGCACAAACACCATCTCTGCATGAAACAAGAGGAAGACCAATCACCATATGTTGATTACATAGTTGTTGCAATGAGCGATAGTTTAGATGACCAAACTGCTCATGCCAAAGTTTGCTCAAGTCATCGCTATGAGCAACAAAAACTGATGGAAAAGATGATGACCCAAAGTTGTCAAACTTGTATAACCTGGTAATATCATCAACAATTTCAGTTGCAAGAACATGCTAAGGATCTTTTAGATCCTTGATTACAACTTGGTGAGGTGAAAACTCTACGGTTTTACCTTCACCTAAATGAGTGGTTTGATATACTGATAGAAGGTTGCAGGAAAAACTTGGAACACATAATACATCATTAAAATGACCATTATCTACCTGAACTATTCTAGACTCTACAACACTAAGAGATCTATCATCACCAACAAATATTTTCTTGGTGTTACATTCATTAAGAGCAGAAAATATGGCTTTATCCTTAGCCATATGATAAGATGCTCCAGAATCAATAAGCCATTCATCAAAAGAAGAAGTAGAAGTTGCATTGAAGGAGAAACCAAAAGCAAAAAGTGCATCTCCATGAGAAGAAAAGGAAGAAGTAGAATCAATACTGATGTTGTGCTTCTTCGTCGTTGCTTCTAAAGCTGCCATCTTCTTAAAACATTTGGACTCAACATGACCATCATTCCCACAAAAGTTGCAATGTCTGTCAATCTTCTTACTTTTAGATTTTGCTCCTTGTCACCATTAGGAGCAAAAGTTGGTTGAGAGGGTTTGGGAGCCTTGTTTTGCTTGTTGTTGTGGCGAGGATGCTTCTTCTTGGGATTCTTGGATTTATCTTTTTGCTAGACTACTAAGGCTTTGTTGGAGGTACCTGCAGTGCTAATCAATCCAAGTTGTAGAAGCTTATCTTGCTCTCAAATCAGAGCATCACAAAAGGACTCAAGAGAGGGTTTTTGATAAGCACTCCCTAGAGCTTCTCTAGTGGCATAAAAGGTAGATGCAGAAATAGAATATGCCCTACTAAGCTTAGCAAAAATAAATATATGCATCTATCTTCCGGCAGATCTAGTTGGCATTCGATACACAAGTCTAAGTGTTTTGAACTTAGATAAGTAATCTTCAATGCAAAGAAAATCATTTGGACTTAAAGTCATTAATTGATTCTCCAACTAGTGAGCTTGAATAATATTGTGTTTACCAAACATAGCTTCAAGCTTTTCCCAAGCTTTATTGGGGGCATAAAGTCCTTGAAGGTGAAACCTTAAATTAGGAGAGATGGACATTTTGATTAGTCCACGGGCTTCGTCATTCCTATTAATCCATTTGGCATACTTGTCATCATTAATGGGTTTTTCTTCTTTTCCCAAGGTAATCCAGTACAGTCCTTTACTTCTTAATAGATCCTCCATATGGGATTTCCATTGGAAGTAGTTGGTGTCGGTAAGAAAAAGATCACTGGGAGAATCCATTTTAAAATATGCAGAAAAAAATGAAATTGATGGTCTGGATGGAAAGATCTCGAAAAAATATGTTGTTTCAAAAAAAAACGACACTGAAAACAAACTTCGGATATGAAAGTTATGCTCTTTTGATAAAAGCCACGTGGCAAGTAGAAGTTGGTCCACGTGGTGATACCCCTCCTAATAGCCTCACTTTTACAAATAAGTTAGTTATGAAGTGACCCACTTTTATAGAATAAGCGGGGAACACTTTTACAATGAAGTTACTTTCTAAAAGAAAGTTGCATGCAAAATAAATAACTTTAAAATAAAATATTAAAGTTACTTATAGTGATTCACTTTTATAATTTAAGTGTAATAAATTTTACAATGTATGCATGAACTTTTTCAAAAAAAAAGTAACAAAAAAGAGATTTGAAATCAAGACCTCTTACTTAATAAAGCAACTTTTAACCAAGTGAACTAGTGCAAAACACATTATATTGTTAAGGAGGAGGATTGGGGGTGTTTTTGTTGTTGTGGTTGTGGAAAACAACCTTGGAAAACGTGCTCATAAAAAATCATTTTCACAGAAGAAAAAAAAATTGTTTCTCGACGATAACAAGGGTTAGATCTCGGTTATCTTCCTGAAAAATGCAATTTTTCCCTTTGTTTCTGATTTATTGAGATCGCACAGAGCGCACAACAAAGAGTTATGCAGACAGAAAAACCCTTTCCGCTTTGTTTATGATTTGTCGAGATCGCACAAAGTGCAGGGAAAAGAGCATATGTAGATCGAAGAAAGTAACAACCCGGAAATAAAAAATAGAAAACCAAAATATTATCTTTGTAAAATTATAAAAGGGCGTATTCAAGATTTATACCTCCAGATCTAACTGAAATGGTCGTATCTTGGGTAAACTTAAACCTTTTCAAATCAAACGAAAGGTGTTCCTAACTGAAACGAGCGTTCTAAACGCAATGGAACAGTCCTCTAGGCCCAAAAATGTACGGAAATGTAAAAAACCAGAGATGCAGTAACACGACTTCACGATCTCGATCTACAACGAGAGCGGGTTTTCAAATGCGCTCTGATACCATGTTCGACAACATAGGTTTTCTAATAGAGGACGAAGAACTTCAGTAACCACTCACACAACCAAATCAAAGATCAACACACCGATGTTTCTACGTGGATAAACCCTGGTGGGGAAACATCCACGGCCCCAACCAACATGGCCACTTGGAGCAATTTATTAATGCAAAAGAAAAATATTATAGAGAAATTTACAAGAGATTTTCTCACAATCGATCATTGACAAATGACCCTCCATGCTCTTTAAATAGAGATCATGGACCAATCGGGTGTTAAGCCACGGATCAATGTACCTATTAAGATCGAGGAGAATATGAGTCGTTGGATCACTCTATGTCGAGAACATATCGTGACCGTTGAATTACCTAACTACGAATGCATATTCATGCATACTAAAGAAACACACTTTTACCTAACGACACATTAGACCAAGTTGATCTTAACTAACTCCTAAGTGTCTAAATATCCTAACGGAATTTTGGCTCATGCCTTTTTCTGTAGAGCCATTTTTTAAGAACTCTGTAATGTGAATGAGGACTATATGTTGGGGATGATGGAGGTTTTGTTTGATCCATCACCTAGTTACCAGACATTTTGGTTTTATTGTAGGTACAATGTGAAGATTTTGGAGTTCTCTTGCACACTGCAGGAGCATGCAATCCCCGTATGGAGCCAGTTGTTACTACTAGAATGCAAGGAATCGAAGATAATGGAGCAATGCCACACTTCTTATGCCATAGGAGAGTCGGCCTAAAGTGAACAGAAATCCTACAAAGGTGACATTGGGAAGGGTCTCTAAGAAGTTGCCCCGGGCTTGTATTCTTCTTGGGCTTGAATATTTACATTGCAGATTTAGAAGGCAACACTTCTAAAGCCCAACAACAATAGAACGGATTCACCAATGATAAATGCCCTAGATATTCGAAATGGGAGAGTATTAAGCATCTTATTTGGGAATGCCAGTTTGCTTGCCATTGGTGGGGTATTATTCAATATAAATTTGCATACATGCTCTAAGGCTCCATTGACAAGAGAGCTCCCTTATTGGTGATGAGGTTGTCCTACTCCTTGATGAGTTGGTTGGACTTTTGGTGACTTGGCATACGATTTATGGAGTATTTGATTTATTCTTTCTTGGATCTACCACCTTACACATCTCCTCATACATTATTGGTTCACACATGCCATCTTGGAGGAGTGTTTTGCACACATATGGAGACATATTGTTGGATTAAGGAGAGGTCGCCCCTTCTTTTCATGGAGATGGTTGACTATTATTGATATTCCACATATTGAGGCCTTGTACCATGGATTCACTTGATTTAAGGAGGACGTCCACCCTTACTCTCTCTTCCATGCCTTTATTCATGGATGTACCTCTTGGAGCCTTCATGCGTGCTATCTTTGGTGAGTTGACTTGGTACATGCCTTATGAGGAGGCTGACGTCCACCTTAGAGAAATTCTCGTTGCACATTCTTCTATACCATTGTTGAGGGTATCCACCATTGAGGGTTTATTGATTACATGCTTTAAGATCTTCGGTGGAATGTTCCACTTATTGAGGATTCTTACATCTTTATGCACATCTATTGGAGGACATCCACTTTGGAAACTTCTATTCATTACTTGTTGATGGACGTCTCATTTAGAGAGTCATACATGCCACATTATGAGGATCTTCTTGAATGTTTCACCTTGGAGATCTGAACATCCACCTTAGAGAAGATCAAGAAAGTTCCAAACCCTAGATCTAGGGTCTCTTTGCATATTTTGAGAGAAGCCTAGCTTCAAGAGCAATTATCTTTTGACAGAGTGCCCATATTTCCTCCACATCAATGCCATTAGATGCAATAGCCACGATATTTTCAAAATGTGGTCATAATAGAAATTCCGACAAAAACTGATGTAGTTATGGTGTTTTCAAAATTTATCCTCGAAAAATTCTTGCCGCATTTTGACCATGCATTTGAGGATCGCCCCACCTTTATTGCTTGAGCGCTTTGGTTATTTTGGGAGATCATTATTGATGTAAGCCCATGGTGGGGAGTGTCCTAGCTCTTGAGACCACAAGGCACACGTTTTTCTGCCATATTGATAGGACATTTCACCTTGTAGAACTTTATGGAGGTTGTTGCATAACCAACTCCTCTATTTTATTATTGTTGACTTGTCAGATGAAGTTG
>ML830951.1:76252-93707 GCA_009831015.1 Picea engelmannii | reverse complement strand
ATGTTAAGCAACAATGCAAGATGCAACAGTTATGTATGACAATCAGGCCTTTTCCTAGGACAACTAAGACTAGTGCCTAAGATTGGGCAAGGGGTCAACTAAGTTAAGGGGATGTTCGTTACAAGATAATTACAAGTTACAAATATTACACAATATCAAAGGACAGATTAGATACAGCAGAATATGTAAGATATACAAAGCTAAACTAGACTAGATACAAGATATACAGATATACTAACAGATTGCTTGAAATGTGCAGGAAAAAAAGATATACAAGATGAACAACCATCAACACATCAAGCCAAGCATGCTCACAACAGATAGAATTCTATTGGACTGCTTATCAATGGAAAAAGATGCAAAGCACTTAGACCCAGTCAAGAGAATGCCTCTAGGTGGATGCACACTTCTTGAAGGATCACATCACAAATATAGGAACAAAATATAGATGAAAGATTTGAAAGTAAAGTGCTCCAGCTGAAAATATATAACCACTTAGGCGATTATTCTACAACACATAAAAGATAACTTGCATGATATAAAAGGATAATGAGTTCCGTGTGCTTGCAAGTATAAAATTAAAGTGTTGATGTTGTAGATCAAAGATTAAACTATATGGTTAAGTGTGATTTATTTTAATCCTACCTAAGTGTCACCCCAAAACTTTCCTCCCCCAATTACCAAGTGACTGTTGGATGCTCAAGAAGTTAGGCAACGAGGCCCACCCTAGCTTCGCAGGTCAGCCCTAAGATCAAAGTACTCCTGGAAAGGACGCCGCGCGTCGTGAGACCGTCCCCGGCCTAACACCTTCTGTTGCCTTCCTCCGACCCCGTTTTAAATGGCGAAGATGGTTAGTTATGGTGTCCTATTAAGTCTAATTAAATTATTTTAGACCTATGAGCTAAGTATTGCAATGGGTGTTTGAGTGCTTATAGCTTGCTCAAAAGTTGTCAAAGTACTAAAACTGAAAGATTGAATAATATGGAAGCTGAAGACTTTAAACACTGAAATTGCAAATTAAGTTCTTAAGTTGTTGAGTTATTGCATGTAAATATTAAGAACTGAAAATGTTGATAGTGAAGGCTGATGCCTTTCAACCAATAGATTGCAAGTTAAATTGCTTAATTAGATTGTTGCATGTGAAAATAAAGCAATGGAAATAACTTGCAGTAAATAAAATACAATTACTTAAGAGATTATGTAACCGGCATGTGCATGCATCTGTGTAAGATAAAGATTAACGATATGTAACTTGCGTGCAATTGAAAAAGAGATTTAATCTAGGCCTCCATGGGCTCTAAGCTAGCATATGTTATGAGATCTACATTAGATAATTTTAAGTTAAGCATGCATGTAGAAATCACAACTAATCTAGCTAAACTAAGCAAGGAGAGACAGAAAACAAATCTAACTAAACTTGCAAAGTAAAGATTGAAAGGAAAAGAATGCAAGCCGCTTGGGTACACTTCTTTGGGCTTGCGTACATTTATTTAGAGAGAAGAGAAAGAAGAGAAACTGTTACCACTCTTGAAAGGAGGACCGGAAGGGTGTGTTGTGCTTGAATTTGGGTAGCATGCTCCCTTGTCCTGGTAAGAACCTGCAAAAATCAGCAAGCTATTGCTTGCTGATTTAAGCTACAACACACTCCAAAAGGGTTATGAAATTTTTGTTCTTTAACAGAAACTTCGTACATATAGGAAACAAAATTTAATATTGATTAAATCGACTTATCTAAGCATGTTAGCTACTCAAATCTGAAATGAAAGAACATAAAGATAATCAGAAAACTTTGGAGTGTTAATGAGAAGTAAGAGTAGATCCTTGCTTGGATCTATCCCAATAGCTCTCCTTGAAGTGACCTCCAGCCTCAAATAAAACATGAGATGAAATAGATAATGATTGCATACACAAATAACATAACCTAGTTTCTATCATTAGTGAATGCAAAACACATAAGCTGGCAATTATACAATTACTAAGCCTAGCAGAGTAAACTAATTCACCCAACAATCTATTTGATAACACAATAATATTCGAAAACCAAGAGCAATATCACCTCATGATCATATGAGGAATCCAGACAAATCTTGAAATCCGTGAGTCCTCCAAAGCTATTTCCTTTATTATCCAATGGGAAGAGGTTGTAGCAACCAAGCTGCTACAAGATCTTCAAGAGCAAGACCAGTGAAGCAATGTGAAAGTAATGAGAGAGAGAGAGAGTGGGATGGTGAGAAAATAGTAGCATAACAGTACAATAATGAAAGGTAAAGAAAGAGGGAATGAGAGGTTTCTTTTATAGCGTTGGGAGACCAAGAGACCCCTCTTGGATCTTCAACACTTGTCAAAGATCCAAAGGAAAGACAACTCAAAGGGAAAACGTACCAATGAGAGCGTGAGCTTTTAGGGTGAGGAGAAATGGAATGTGAGATGAGTAGAAGGGGAGAAAGCAAGGAAAGCTAGGTGAATTGGGTAAGAAGAGGCCCACCCATGCCTTGAGGGAGATGTTTCTTGCTTTCACAAGAGATGTTTCCAATTATCCAAGAGAAAGCGTGAGTTAGAAAGAGGCAACGTGTGAGTTAGGATAGGGAGTGTGGAGGGACGTGAGGAGCACACGCCCAAAAGGCATGTGAGAGGTGGAGGAAAGGAGCCACGCTTTAAATCAAAACAAAATCCAATTTGAAATTTGATGTTTCCACATTTTAGAAAAGGAAATGCGTGAGTTCTAGAGGGAAAACGTGAGGTATGTGAGGGATGCATGAGGTATGTGAGGTGAGTTGGCTTGGAGTGTGGAGTCCACACTCTTGGATGATGTGGAGGGGAGGGGAAGGGTGTACCTCATGAGGAGGGGCCCTCAACCCATAATTAAATGAATTATCAAATCAATGGATGGAGTGGGGACGCATTCCTTAGAGAGGGATGTAAATCCCAAAGTGGAAAACTAAATGAAGTGGGTAAAGGTGGATAGAGGTTAGGAAGGGTCTGGGTAGGTTAGGTGGGGTCTCTCTTCAATAACTATCACATTAAATTTACCTTATTTGCCTAAATTTTACAAAAATGACATTTTCCCATGTCCTAGGTTTAGCAATTAAAATTGTTGTTTTTCGAAAAAACTCTTAAGTGGACAAAAACCCTAACAAAACTTGTTCGACTGAGTTGAAACTTGGTCCACGGGTGTAGGGGCTCTCTTTATCTTTCTTTTGAGTACAAATACCCCTATCAAAAATCTTAGGACCTAAGTTTTACATTAATTAATTAATTAATATAATTCCCAACCTTAGGAAAAATTAATTAATTAAAAAAAACCTAGCTAAAAACGATGGAATTCCGCGAAATTTTGTGTGTTGTCTTACATGGTCATTAACATCTTCCTTAAACACTAGCTACCCAAGAATGACTTCATTATAACGCCTTTTACCACTTTGGAGGATTTATTGCTAGTGGGAGTGAAAAACTCAAGGGAAATTAACTCGACTGGTTAGGCCACATTAACTTTCTGAGGATAAAAAACACTCAGTGAAAGGAACTCTCCTAACGAAGAAATCCTAAAGGCCACTGACCTAACCATGATCCATGTAGACCTATTACAATATTAACCCACGCAGGGGTGCAGCGATCCTGCTTACAAAACCGTGTGCTGGAGCAAAAAAATGCCCTGTAGAACCAAAAAGTCTTCGACTTGTTTGCATCTGATGATGCATATCTTCATGCTACATGGAGTTGACCCCCCTAGTTGAAGAGGCGGTCAACAGAGCTTAATGGATAAATCTTTCTTGGAGCATATGTGATGTATAAGCATTCTCTCTTTGATGAGTGCATGAATATTTTGGTGCTTAAAAATTGAAGTGGTACATTCTTCTACATAGGCAAGGCTAGCGACTTGATCCATTGAAGGGTATAATCTACCATTTGGAAGGAGTTTAGTGTGGTAACACCTCTTCTCTCCTTCGTTATCTTAGTCTATGACGATTAATCGTCTAATTTATATATCTTAAGGAATTGTAGCAAACTTATTAACTTCAATTTCCAAGGTAAAGTTGGGTTGCTAGTTGAAGGAGCTTCCTTTTGGAGCCCTTCCTTGTAGAATTTCTGCATTAAATTCCAGCAAGGTTAGAGTGGAAATTGTTGATCTTTTAGCCTTATTTCCATTGCTAATACATAAGAAAATAATCCCTCTTAGATAGCCCCTTCACTCCATTTTGGATTGGCACTAATCTCTACTACCTTCCATCAATCTCTAAACCCTTTTGAAAAACAAAAACAAAAAACATTGTTTTACTAAAGCTACTCTCATATCACCTTGTGCCTCATTGCTTAGCTTTAGTAATCCTATTAAGGATAACCCCCTTGAGTTGGAGGAAAGCCGGCCCAAAGTGAAGAGGATAGGTTACTTACGTGATAGCGGTGACCATCCTAGTAGTCCCCTCTCAGGTTGCACCTTGTGGATTAGAGATTTTATCATTAAGAGCAAGCTGGGGAGGTAACATGCCCTAGAAGTCTACTCTTTTTGTTTGGGCATTTTTTCTTTGACTTGTCTGACTACAACAAACTGGGCAACTTCAAGCTTGTTAGTGCATGCAAAACACTAATTCTAAGAAGGTGTTAATCAGTGAATAACTTGTTGGATGATTTTTCTCATATTGTCGATATCTTCAACAGTAACTTCTAGTTTCCTTCGGCATCAACTTGTCTGCCTTACCCTTGTCAATTTTTTGTTCATTCCTTTGTTTAATATTGCTCCAATATCATTGTTAGTTGCCTGAATAACGGTTCCAAGGAAAAAAGGTGTTGCCTAAACACAGGCAATGTTTCTCAGATTCATATTCTTTCGTCTCGTCTTGCTCAGTTTCTCCTACTTACCTTGATTAATTCAGCTCATCCTGTTGTAAGTATCTTCCCTAGTTTTGAATTGTGCATATCTCTTCAAATTTGCTCTAGTTCAAAACCATTTGCAAACTCTTCAAGTGACTTAAAATTCAGACTAGTTAAACTAATAAAAACTGCATAAAATCACGAAACAACCTAAAAGAACACGTTTCTGATAATGAACAGACATCGTGATTTAAACTTCAATGTTAATGACAAGTTACATTCAACATTGTGCAAAATTGGACACAAACTTTTCAAACAATTTTCTATGATACTTCAAGATAGGAAGTGGTGCAGTAACTTCTACCTTTTCCTTCTCAAGTTCTTGTTTTATTTTGGCAAGCTCTAACTCCTTTGTGTGCTAGTCAGCCACAGACGATACAAAACCAACAAATAAGGTAAAAGCAATTCTGATGTCAGTCTGTTGCAAGAACAGGCTCAGTAATATTTTTAATGGAAACATGGACGAAAACATGATTGCAGGTATGGATATGCAAAGGATCCTACCAAAATAGATTTGAAATGATGAAGCTCCATCACAGTAAGCTTAGCTCCAGCAGACTGTATTTCCAACCCCTATTTTCAGAATTAGTAAATATATGATGCACTAAGACATTAATGATTAATGGAAAATATCAGTAATCAGATCAATGAACAGTTCTATGCAATCCATGGCACAAACTGAACTTACATGTGTGGATAAATCAAAACATCATTACAATATTGTTAATATAAATCTCATTGAAGACTGAACTGACCTCAAATAAAAGCCGATTACCTCAGGAATTTTATCAACATTGACCTGGGAGTTGTCATTGATTTTCCTATCAAAAGATCTGGAAGATTTTTCTCTGAATAAAACAAATTTTCAACCATGGATAAGTCAGAAATTAAGAAAACGAAGACCAATCCAATATCCTCTATGAAGGCAAATCCAGAGAAAAAAACCTAAAATTTAAGAGAATATATCTAACAATAATTTGTTTCCCTACTCATACAAGTATTCAAATCTTAAGCCCAAGAGGTTAGCTCAACTAGTTGTTGCCAATGATGCTAGGCATTTGGCTATTTTGCCCGGTTCGAATCCTTGTGGATGAAGTGCACTAGTCTATGCCGATGACTTTAATAGGCATTCCATCTACAAATGTAGAAAAGCATCCATTGGGTTTCTATGCGAGGTTTTAGCAAAAAAAGTATTCAAACATTATATTTTGTGCACACTTTCAAAAATAAAGATTGAAATATATAGAAGCACCAATTCATAATACATCTAGGGTATATTACCACCAGTAACATAATGTTTATTAAATGTTATAATAGTCATAGGTCATAATGTGCATTTCTGCTGTAATTACCACAAGTCATCATTTTTCTAAAAGGTATGACTTATCACCCTGTTAGCACAAATTTCCACCCTCCTAATTACGCTGATAGACCTGTTATAACAGAGGTGTAAAAACTTGGATAATTGAAGGAGTAATGGCCCCAAATTGTCACAGACCAAACCCCTCTCCGTTTTGGCTAGTGTTTGCTAGCCTCAGGGGAGAGTTCCTAGGCACCGTGGGCACCTTGCTTCTTAGCTTTATGACTGGTTTTTTGTGTTTAAAACAAAAAATCAGCAAGCTGTTCGTCTTGGACAGCGTGTTAAACAGTCCAAAACGATGAAGAAAATATGGTGTTTTCGCTTAGAGGGTTCCTGCAGGGTTAGCACAATAATTATAGAATGGAAAGAGAACAGAAAACTACTTAAGAGACCAATAAAATCACCATGAACAGTTCAGAAACATGACAAATCAGATTGCAAAGTTCACAAAATACCGACAAGAAAAAGATTAGAGAACAAACACTTAATTTCTTTATTGAATAGACTTGCAAGAGGGTTGGCTACACCACAAATAGGCAAGTCCACAACCAGTACAATGATCACTTTGCTAAAAGAATGAGTCACTAGACTAAGAGAGAGAAAGAGAAGAATGAGAATGAAACACTATGCTGCTGCTGCTAAGAACCGACCAATAACCAGTGAAGACCATCCACAATATAGGAGAGGAGTGTGAAAAAAATAGGAGTTAATGTGCATGAGGGAATAAGTGTGAGTGAGGAAAACAGGAATCAATGTGGATGAGGGAATAAGTGTGAGTGAGTAATGTGCATGGGTGAGTTATGAGTGAGAATGTATGCGCATGGTGAATTAAATAATGGCTAAGATGTTTGGAAGATAGTTTTATCTTTCCAACGCATGTTAGATTTCTAAATTTGGCCAAGGGATGAGGGAGTTATGAGTTAAAGGGAAAATCGTCCTATTTTTTAGGGATTTCCTAAAGTTTAGGAATTTTGCATTTTAAAACAATTTAGAGAGAATTTTTAGAAACTGGATGCATGGAAAGTGAGAGGAATAGAGTGAGAATAAATTAGCTTTGAGTGGCTAAACTTTTTCTAGAAAATGCCACCTCACCCATGTGCCACCTCTCTAGCTTAATTAATTCTCATTTAATACATAATCCTTGGAAAATGTGCTTGGTATCCCCATTTTGTGGGATAACTAAGGAGATTATGTCTTGTGGCCCTCAGGTTGCAGATATGTAGTGCCGAAAGACTATATGACCGATAGTATCCACTTGCACAGATGGAGACCCTTCTCACCACCACAAAGGTTGGGATTTTCAGATGGCATCCACCACACCAGTTGGCTTCCAAAAGGCACTAGGCCTTACTCCATGAGGTACAAATCAAATATTAAGGTGAGTGTCATTTCAATATTTGAAGCATTTTGAGTATGTTGTATCTTAGACTACTTTAGATTTCATGATATATGCTTGGACATTATGTATTTTTCCTTGTTTCACCTTGGTGGTTGACATTGTGCCCTAGTAAGTGGTCTTTCTTGAGAATGGGTTTGCTACTAGGAACTCCCTTGAAGAGCCATCGTACCGTTCCCAGCCATACTTACCACTTTCCATCACTTAAAACCCCCATTTCCTTGTCTCTTGGGATTTTAGGGTGTATTGACCCAAGAAGGGGTTGTCCCTCATTCTATGGGAATAAGGGGTTGAAGGCCCAGAGGGATAGATGTTGGCTAAAAAAGATAAAATCCTATACATAAACCTTCCAGATGCTTCGACCAAGGATCCCCCGAGGAAGCAATCAAATGCTTCTCTGTAAGAAGAGGGGGACCCACAAGAATAAATGATAGAATGCTTAGGGGGCTAGTTGGAGGATAGGAGGTCTCATCACGAGTCGGTCTATCATGATCATGGGTATCTAGTGGTATGACTTTACCATTATCTGGCCACCAAGCCAAGGTAGTGGCTCTCAGTTGCACAATTGAGAGAAAGGAGGTCTCATCACGAGCTAGCCTTCTCATTTCCGCAAAGTATTTGTGAGTGACATTGTCATTATTTGGACACCACGCCAGGACAGTGGCCTTCAACTCATCCTTTAAAACATGAAAGAAACAAAAAATGGCAAGAGGATGGGCTTGGAAAAAGTGCATTGCAAACGAAGGTACCACACACCCTCTACAAAGACACCCATGAATGAGACACTACAACCCCTTGTATGTCATGAGAGTCTTGATCCTTAACCACTTCATCTACTTCACATGGCTTAGAGAGGGATCACTTGGGAAACACTCCTTGACCTGGGGAAAGATCTACCCAATAGGACACGACGTCAACCCTCCCATATCCAAGCTTGGCAAGTTGCATAATGTCTTTGAGCACTTACTTGTTTGACTGGATAATATTTGATGCACATGCTTCGATGGCTCATTTATTGATTTGATTTAGTCACCATGATATTATGACTTGAGATCCTTGGAGGGCGTGCTTATTTGTCTTTGCAGGACCTAGTTGGTGGACAGTTTTGGAGGAACAAGCCTAGCTTGGGCTTCCATGGATCTTGAAGCCCACAGGTTGGATGCCAAGGGCTCGCATGCCGGATGAGAGAAACATACCTTCGGAGGCCTAAAAGATATTATGGACGACGTGACCTAGCCCTTACATGCCAAACGTTTTGGCAAAACGTTACCTTTGGAGGCTTGACGTCACCTAGAGGGGCTAGGGTTTGGTGGTGAAGACATGGCTCATTGACACATGGACGTTTTGAGGAGAAGAAGGTCTTGACCATGAGGAGATGGCCTAGATGATTCACATGTGGCCTTTGGAGGCCTAACTATGCATCTCCAACACCAACAACTTGCTCCTAGTGTCAAAACGTCCCCTAAAGGGGTGACATCCTCTTGTTTTAGGGTTTTCTTTTGTGTAAAAGTGAATTTAAAGATGAATTGTTTAATATTATTTGGTTGCAAGGGGTAAGATAAGGGTTGTGGACCCCTTGTCTTATGTTTTACCCTTGCTAATGTGGAAAAACTATGTGAATAACATTTTGTATAAATAGAGATCATAAGATCTCATTTTAAATCATAACTCTCCCATTGTGAGAAGTATTGGACTGAAATTTTTGCTACCCTTGAGGCTTTTTGCTATCTTGTGATATGATATGGTTTCTCTTTGGTTGTGGAGTTGATGATGGTGATGTGCTAGCTCCAGGAGGTCATTCTTTTGCTATTGTGGTGGTTATATTGGCATGTTATGGTCCATCTTGTTGCTATTTTGATTGGTAAGCCTTTTACTTATTGTTATCATTTGTAATTCAAGCATCAAGGTTGATTTTGCTAAGGCTGGGTAGGGAGTGTAAGTGCATACACCCCTACTTTAGCTCCATCATATTTTTAAGCATAGAATTTATTGTTTGCAAGGGTTTTGCTATGGGAGTATAAGGGCATACACCCCTTAGTTTTAAAACCCTAACTAGGTTATTTCCCTTGGGGAATAAGAGGGTTTATACCCCTACCCGCAAGGAGGTAGTAGCTTTAGCTCTTTTCTTTGACCCCATTAACCCATAATCAAAGGCACTAATCATTGCATTGGAGAAATAAAATGTTGCATTGGTAAACGTGAAAGTTTCAAGTTTTGAATTTCTCTCACTTGGAAGTTGTTCCTTGAGCCCTAGGCTTTCTTGCCTCATTGAGGCGTCCTCTTTCATCCATTGAATCTTGTTGTTGTTACAAAACTCACCTACAGCCATTAGGACTGCAGAAAACTAACTCTCTAACCCTAGAGAACTCCTAAACTAACCCTAGGAATTGGCTACAACTTTGCCCTAACAAACTACTAACCCTAGCACACGTTTTGAGCTAGTTAAAGGTGATTTTCATTGGCTGATTTTCTACTATAAAGATTGGTTTGCTACAACCATAAGGCTGATAAATATCACTGCAGTAAGCTTTTGTTTCAGCCTTGCTTTTGTGCTAGAATATTGCTTTATCACTGTTGAGTTAAGCTAGCCTTCACTAGCTTGTCTCTTGCTTATTCAATCATACTTTTAGCACTTATTTTGCAGCCTTTATTATCTTCTATATGATGATATATATCATTTACTTTTGCTGCAATTAGAGACAGAAAGCTTAACTTGCTTGTCCAACTAACATATTATATCATATGTTTGGATTTCTTTGTGTCTCGGGCAGGTATTCACACTAGGAAAGTTACTCAAATCACTGGCAACCTTAAGCAACCCTCTAGACTCATTTCCAAGCTCCCTTTTCCATCTAGAAACTTGACCTTTAGGGGCATCCATTCATACATCTTTTTTGTCTCATTCCCCCCTAGGGTCACCGGATTTCCCCCTTGAGGTGACTACCTCACCTCTAAAGTGATGGGAACACTTGCCTAAGGTGACAGTGGGTAGGTGCTCTCTAAGTTGTCACCAATTGATGGTTGGGTCGAGCTTTGTCCTACCTACAATTTGTGTGATAACAGTGCCCTTGGTCCATGATGCCATGTAGATGCCACATCATCTTGATACTTTGCCACATGTCAAAATCTGAGCCTACCACTTGTCACTGCTGGAGATGACGTCTACTAAAAATAGAAAATTTCCCAAAGTAGCCATCCGGTCCCAAAAATTTGAAACTTGTTGAAATTGACCCAAACTCTCAACAAATGCTCAAAATGACTAGGAGACCACCATCATGTGTCTACTGCTAAAAATAGAAAGCCCTCGCATGTCCATGATGTTGGAGTTACTTCACACATACCTAGGATTTATTTTTCCTAAGGTTATTCCTTGTTTATTAGTCATAATTAGTCATTATCCAGTCTCGTATATTTTAGGGGAGAATATTCCACCTGGAGAATATTCTCTTTCAGTTGACACTTCAGTTTGACTAGTTGAGTTGAGTTTAGATGTTGCATTGGTTTTGTCACCATGCAACATTGGGATCATCACCAACTCACTACTCTTTGTTCAATCAATTAACTAAAGACTAGTTGACTAGTTAACTCAACTAGGTGGCAGTTCACTCCCGTAACTACCTGAGAGACTAGACTAGGTGGCAATTTACTCTTGTAACTGTTGGTGTGTGTCCAGATCAATCTAGACCACCACTATGGCTCATTAGTTACCATTTATCCTATATATATTGTAAATTATTCACTCTTTGAGTGTGGAATACGGTTAATGAGAATTCTTCCATTCTTTCTATCTCGCTTCTTCTTTCTCAAATTCTCTCTGCAAATGTGTGTAGTATTTTCTAGCTAGATCTATTCTGTGTAGGTTCAACACATTTACATGGTATCAGAGCCGACAGACTGCTAAGCAAAAGTTACACCAAAATGTTTTTCCAGGTACAAAAGATTGAAGACAACAAAAAGATGGATTATTCGCCAGAAATACTTCACGCCTCATAACTATTTGGAATGGAAGCCAAAAATTATGCTTATGCTCAAATGCAGAGACTTGTACCAAATGACTATGCAATGGAAGTAGAGTCGGATTCGTTGGATGAGAAAAATGGCTTTCTCAAAAGACGGGATATGGCCATAGGAAGTATCGGCATGTCTGTTTCTCCCGAACTTTTCCATCGAGTATATGAAGAATCACAATGATAAACTCCAAATGAATTATGGACCAGATTGGAGGTTCTATTTGGGAATAAAGAATATTGTGAAGATTTCATGCAGGAGGTCGAACAGATAGAGCCAGAAGAGAAGCCATCAGAAGATCAAGCCTCTAATTATGAAGAGTCTCCTACAAAAGTATTTGCAGAAATTTGTACTCCATTAATTGAAGATGATGTCTACTCCATTTCAGATTTGTTTTTTGAAATTCATATGGAAGATATATGGCATGCATCTCAGGAGTCACATGCAGACACTTTTGCATGCACCATGCATGCATCTTAGGAGTCAAAAAGGGAGTCGCGCACATCAGACGCCATTCTGATATTTTTTGAGAAAAATTTGCAGAAACAAATTGGATATTTGAAATCCTCTCGAGAAAATATCCAATTTCAAAAAAAAAATCGTCTGAAACGGAGTCCGGAAAGTGAAGTTATGATCGTTTTTAAATCAACAAAATTTCAGCATTTTTCTGGAAACGGCCGCACGGTTTTCAAAATTTCATCCAGAATTTATTTGGATATTATTCATTATAAGAAGATAAAGTGAATATGTGTGGAAATATCAATGATGCATATACTTCATCAGATCCGTGCAAACATCTACATCTTCAACAAAATCTTCAAAGAGCACAAACTTGCACAGTTGCGAGGTCTTCTTGGAGTGAAGGACATGGTTGCTTAGCAACTGCCTTTTGTTTCTTATCATTTTTTATTTTATGCATTGTAATTTGAGGGGGGGTTTTGTTCCCATGAGGTTTTCTCTCTTTCCTCGTTTAGTTCCGTGTATCTTTTGTATTTGGATACCTAGCATGGCCTCGTAGCCGGGACCCATTCTTTATTTTCACCATAGTGATGTTCAGGGGGGGTGTTGGAGTTACTTCACACACACCTAGAATTTATTTTTCCTCAGGTTATTCCTTGTTTATTAGTCATAATTAGTCATTATCCAGTCTCCTATATTTTAGGGGAGAATATTCTCTTTTAGTTGACACTTCAGTTTGACTAGTTGAGTTGAGTTTAGATGTTGCATTGGTTTTGTCACCATGCAACATTGGGATCATCACCAACTCACTACTCTTTGTTCAGTCAGTTAACTGAAGACTAGTTGACTAGTTAACTCAGCTAGGTGGGAGTTCACTCCCGTAACTGCCTGAGAGACTAGACTAGGTGGCAGTTTACTCTTGTAACTGTTGGTGTGTGTCCAGATCAATCTGGACCACCACTATGGCTCATTAGTTACTCATTTATCCTATATATATTGTAAATTATTCACTCTTTGAGTGTGGAATACGGTTAATGAGAATTCTTCCATTCTTTCTATCTTACTTCTTCTTTCTCAATTTCTCTCTGCAAATGTGTGTAGTATTTTCTAGCTAGATCTATTCTGTGCAGGTTCAACACATTTACATGGTATCAGAGCCGACAGACTGCTAAGCAAAAGTTACACCAAAATGTTTTTGCAGGTACAAAAGATTGAAGACAACAAAAAGATAGATTATTCGCCAGAAATACTTCTCACGCCTCATAACTATTTGGAATGGAAGCCAAAAATTCTGCTTATGCTCAAATGCAGAGGCTTGTACCAAATCACTATGGCAATAGAAGTAGAGTCTGATTCTGTCGATGAGAAAAATAACTTTCTCAATAGACAAGATATGGCCATAGGAAGTATCGGCATGTCTGTTTCTCTCGAACTTTTCCATCAAGTATATGAAGAATCACAATGATCAACTCCAAATGAATTATGGATCAGATTGGAGGTTCTATTTGGGAATAAAGAATATTGTAAAGATTTCATGTAGGAGGTCGAATAGATAGAGCCAGAAGAGAAGCCATCAGAAGATCAAGCCTCTTACTATGAAGAGTCTTCTACAAAAGTATTTGTAGAAATTTGTACTCCATTAATTGAAGATGATGTCTACTCCATTTCAGATTTGTTTTCTGAAATTCATGTGGAAGATGGCATGCATCTCAGGAGTCAAAAAGGGAGCCGCGCACATCAGATGTCATTCTGATATTTTTCTGAGAAAAAATTGCAGAACAAATTGGATATTTGAATTCCTCTCGGGAAAATATCCAATTTCAAAAAAAAAATCGTCTGAAACGGAGTCCGGAAAGTGAAGTTACGAACGTTTTAAAATCAACAAATTTTCAGCATTTTTCTGAAAACGGCCGCACGGTTTTCAAAATTTTATCCAAAATTTATTTGGATATTATTCATTACAAGAAGATAAAGTGGATATGTGTGTAAATATCAATGATGCATATACTTCATCAGATCCGTGCAGAAATCTACATCTTCAACAAAATCTTCAAAGAGCACAAACTTGCACAGTTGTGAGGTCTTCTTGGAGTGAAGGACATGGTTGCTTAGCAACTGTCTTTTGTTCCTTATCATTTTTTATTTTATGCATTGTAATTTGAGGGGAGGGGTTTGTTCCCATGAGGTTTTCCCTCTTTCCTCATTTAGTTCAGTGTATCTTTTGTATGTGGGTACCTAGCATGGCCTCGTAGCCAGGACCCATTCTTTATTTTCACCATAGTGATGTTCAGGGGGGGTGTTGGAGTTACTTCACACACACCTAGGATTTATTTTTCCTAAGGTTATTCCTTGTTTATTAGTCATAATTAGTCATTATCGAGTCTCCTATATTTTAGGGGAGAATATTCCACCTGGAGAATATTCTCTTTCAGTTGACACTTCAGTTTGACTAGTTGAGTTGAGTTTAGGTGTTGCATTGGTTTTGTCACCATGTAACATTGGGATCATCACCAACTCACTATTCTTTGTTCAGTCAGTTAACTGAAGACTAGTTGACTAGTTAACTCAACTAGGTGGCAGTTCACTCCCGTCACTGCCTGAGAGACTAGACTAGGTGGCAGTTTACTCTTGTAACTGTTGGTGTGTGTCCAGATCAATCTAGACCACCACTATGGCTCATTAGTTACTCATTTATATTATATATATTGTAAATTATTCACTCTTTGAGTGTGGAATACGATTAATGAGAATTCTTCCATTCTTTCTATCTTGCTTCTTCTTTCTCAATTTCTCTCTGCAAATGTGTGTAGTATATTCTAGCTAGATCTATTATGTGCAGGTTCAACACATTTACACATGATATTATACTCATTGGATTCAATTTTCCCCAAGGAATCCAAATCCCCAATCAGAATCGACATGCGAGCCCTGGTGCTCAACCTGCTAAAAATAGAAACATGTGCCAAATCATCCTGGAAAAGGTCCAAAAGACTCAACATGTCTCAAGGATAAATAATATGTGCTCAAGATTTAGATCTGGGGCCTGGAGTTCAAACTACTAAAAACAAAAATCTCGTGCATGTCGCCCGAAAAAGTGTTATCGGGCCTAGAATCATGCAAGCATCATCACTATATGCCCAAAACTGCTCCAAACTGTCAAGTGACCAACTCAAGCCGTGTCTCCTAAAAAGTAGGGACACCTGTTGTATGTCAACATCTCTCTCAAAAATGCCAAGGAACACAAGCATTTTAAATTGTTCATTGTTTACGCAGTGGAGTTTTTTTTGGTAAGAGGAACTGCGTTTTTGTTTTAATTTTCTCGACGTTTCGATCCCTAAGCTTGGGATCATCATCAAGAGGTTGTTAAGCTCAATTGTTTGTGATCTCCCAAACCCTAAATAAATAGACGTTAAAACTTAATACCAATGAGAGAGTTGACCAATGTAAGTATTATTCCAAGTTGCTATTATTTTCATTTTTAATTCTTTGTATAACAGGCCTCCATGCTTCTTTAATTTTGAGCCCATCATCTATGTTGATGTTTGTAGTATTTCATTCTATTTTAAGGGCTTCACGTACCTTCCTTTTACCATAGTGGCTCATCTTCGCAATGATTTTAGCGTTGTCAATACGAATCAGATGGCCAATGTTTTGTGAATGCTCAACCAAGGCAGATCGCTTGATCCAGTTATGTTTTAAGTCTGCGCAATGTTCTTTAAGTCTGATGTGCAACGATCTTCCTGTCTCTCCAATATAACCTCTGCCACATGAGCATGGTATTGTGTAAACACCCCTATGACGTTTTGGATCAATAACGTCTTTAGCACAATCCAAAATGCTTCTGAGTGTGTTAGGAGGGTTGAAGATAACCCTAATATTTCCCTTCTTTAAAATTCTTGCAATTTTGTCTGTTGTTCCTTTGATGTAAGGGAGTGTGATCTTCTTTATTTCATCCCATGATTCACGCACTGTCTGGTTTCTATTTCTTGCTCTTGAGACCGTCTTTTTAAATTGATGTTCTTTATAACCATTTTTCTTGAATACATCAGCCAAGTGATTAAGTTCTTGCATCACATGATCGGTGTCTGAAACCCTAATTGCACAAGTCACTAGTGTGTTAATGACCCCAAGTTTTTGCGTAGGGTGATGATGATCCCAGCTTAGAGATCAAAACATCCAGAAAAATAAAACAAAAACGCAGTTCCTCTTACCAAAAAAACAATCATATACCGATCATATACCTGCCTATGATGGGAACCAACCTCTGCTAACCACAAGTGCTAAACTCTGGGTGAATCTCAGAATGCCAGCCAAACTAGTACATGTCGGCTCGTAACCCTCAAGATTTTCAAGGGTGAAAATCTAGGGGTTAACAATGGTGACTCAAAGGGACGGGATCCCCTTGTGGGATGTCGAGAACCATATGAATCTGTGTCTATAACAATGATGCTCTGTGAAAACTCTGTAAGATATACCAATGATGCTCTGAAAAGACTGAGAAATATGTACCAAGAATACCCTTGTAAATGTGTGGAAGAAGAGAAGGCCATGTAAGCTAACCTATGATACCAAAGCCTATCCAATGGACCATGGAGTCAAATCAATATAACACCTCCCACTGATAAACTGAAACAAAAGGGCTCTCATTTGAATCCTTTACCTGTTAACACCCTCGCAGTAAATGTGTTGACGTCGACACAAGGGAGAGAGTCACTTCATCATATGTCAATAATGTAAACCCCTATGAAGTGCGAAGGAACACCACCAATAATGACAATGGGTCCTGTTATCCCCGCTATCTAGGGATAACTAGGAGATCATGTCTCGAGGCCCACATGGTCCCAGACATGGAGTACGAGAGCAGATTGACTTAAGCATGGCCCTTGAGGGCCCATCTTTTCTTCTTCTCAGCCAGACTTGTCCTGTCAGCAGTACCAGCCTCCATCACTACCGGCCTGGGCTTGCATCAGAAAAGGCTCTTGCTCCATGAGGTAATTGGTCCGAGGTATCGTGGTATGTGTCATATTTGATCATTATAACCTTCTTATCTATGCATTAGATCTCTTTCATCTAAGATAACTGCTTGGACCTTACACTAATCTGCTTGACCATTGTTGGGGTAATTGATGGGGTGGCTTAGCAAGTTGGTATTCATGGGTTTTGGTTAGCCACCAAAGGGGGTTTGCAGAACTATCGTCCGCTCCCACCATATTATCACTTTTACATCTTAAAACCCTGCTCATCCATCCCATTCCCCTAGTCTAGCCATTAGGATGACCATCCAGGGTACATCTTGTCTTGTGGGAAGAAGGGGCTAAAGGCCCAGGGGGTAAAAGAAGCTGGTAAAAGATAAAAGCCATAGG
>ML830951.1:0-12751 GCA_009831015.1 Picea engelmannii | reverse complement strand
TCCAAAAACTCGCGAGTTTTTCCCAAAAACTCTTCAAAAACTCGCCCGAGTTTTTCACCAAAAACTCGTCAAAAACTCGTTTTTTTGAAAAACTCGTAAAACTCGCGAGAACTCGCGAGTTTTTGCCGAGTTTTACAACACTGGTTATAACGATCAAACATGACACATACCATGATACCTTGGACCAATTACCTCACGGAGCAAGAGTCCTCTCCGATGCAAGTCCAAGCCGATGGTGATGGAAGTTGTCGCTGCTGACAGGACAAGTCTGGCGAAGAAGAAGAAAGATGGGCCCTCCAGGGCCATGCTCAGGTCGATCCTGCTCTCGTCACTTCATGTCTAGGACTTGTGGGGCTTGAGACATGATATCCTAGTTATCCCTAGATATCGGGGATAACAAGGCTCACTCTGGTGTTGCTAAAGCAAGGCCTCGTGCTCTCTCCTCCTTCCCAGCAGACAGCTAGCTCAAATGAAACACAAAGTCAAGACAAGAGGGTTTAAAGAGGGAGTGTGTTGCTAAGGCAAGGCTCTTTCATCAAACCCTAAAAGAAAATGGCCCTAGGTGTAGATAACCTAGGCCTGAGACGTCCTCCTCCTCTTGAAGTCAAAAAGGTACGGCTAGATAAAGGGAAGAAGAAAAAGGAGTGTAGCTATGGCTAGGCTCTCTTCTTCTTCTTCAATGGCTAAAAGTTTTTGTTTTTATTCAGCGAAGTATAAATACATGTAAGAAATAAGACTACAACCATTCAATCAAGAAGTTTTGCAGAAAAATACTTACAATTCATCAAGAAATAATCATGCAAACCCTAGTTGTAACACCTTCCTTCAAGAAAAACACCATAGAATGCCAAAAATCTCTTCCTTCAACAAGTGCGCCTTCCTCAAATCAACCAATAAACCAAATAGGGCGCAAATTTCAGACCTCACTATGAGTGAATGAAAATTGATGATCAAAATGACAGTCAAAACCCTCAATATATAGTGTACCAATGACCTAAATTTACCTTTTAGGTCATAAAAAATGCTGACAAGGCCATAATGTCAAAATCATACTGTTTTTACATTAAATGCTAAGTAAAAGTCCTAATCAAGCAAAAGGTGAGATGTTAAGCCCCTCTGAGGGAGACGTTAGCCCTTTCTAGGGCCAATGCAGCATCCAGAAGCCAAACGTTAGCCCTCATTGGGCTCTTCCAAACTACCACACGTGCCAACTACCCTGTCCATCTGCCATATGCTCATGATGACGTCATAAGCCTCCTGGTGACGTCCTGGATCATCTGGAGCCAACGTTCCACTGCAAGTGGGTCAATCCCCCTAGGTCTAGCTCAGCCAAAGTGCTCCTGATGGAACGTCCTCTTCATCTCCGGTGCAAAGGCCCCGATCTATCTCTATCCTGTCTCTGCCCCCTGATGGGGTCTCAGCATCCATCTGGTGGGCTCTTCAGCCCCATGGAGGTTCGAACTGGTCATCTTCGCATGTGTACCGGTCCAAATGGTACCTGTCCATCGAGCATGGTCCTGCACATCAAAAGCTACGCCCTCCATGGGCTCATCAATCACAAGGATCATAGCAATGTCAATCACATCTCATCATCAATATTATTAAACATATGCATAAAAACCCTAGTATGTCAGTCAATAGCTCAAAGAGATTACAAAAACCTGCAATACAAGATTGGAGAAAAGGACAAGGCGTCCTATTGGGCTAGTGTCCACAAGAAAGGAAAGTTTCCAGGAAGATCTCATCCAAGCCATGTAAGTGAGGTGATGTGGCTAGGGGATGTCCAAACATGAGGTGCAGTGAGGGCCAAGGGTGCATAAGTGTTACCTATGGGTGCCTTTGTAGAAGGCGAGCTGTACCTGTCATGGATGCATTTTTTCCAAGCCCATTCTTGCCTTTGTTCTTTTTCTTGCTTTATTCTTTTGCTTTTCTTCTTCTTTTTATTTTTATTCAAGAACTAATCAGGGGACACTGCCTTGGCATGGTGACCAGAGCTAACAACGTTACCCACAAGTACTTTCACAGAGATGAGAAGGTTGGCTCGTGATGAGACCCCCTTTCCCTTGGCCATGCAACCAAAGGTCATTCACCTAGCATGGTAACCAGATGGTGGCAATGTCATACTGCTAGGTACCCACGGACCTAATAGGTTGGCTCGTGATTAGACCCCCTATCCTTTGACTAGGTCTTGTTTTGTTATTTTTCGGGTCCCTCTTGTTTCTTGCTGAGAGGATTTTTACTGCCTTCTCGGGGATCCCTGGGCGAAGCATCTCGAGGTTTCATTTCTAGGCTTTTCTCTTTTACCAGCTTCTTTTACCTTCTGAGCCTTTAGCCCCTTCTTCCCACGAGATAAGATGCAACCCTGCAAATAGGTCAACCCAATGCCCGAACAAGGCGAATGGGATAAATGAGCAGGAGATAAGATGAAACAGTGGTGCTATGATGGGATCGGACGATGGCTTTTCAGAAATTCCCCAGTGGCAAACCAAAACCTATGGGCACGGGCTTGCTAGGACACCCTGTCAATTTCCCCAAGCATGGTCAAGCCGGCAAATGTAAGATCCAAGCAATTGTTAGAGATAAAAGGAATTAGAAGCATATATTTAAAGGTTTTAATGATCAAAAGTGACACATACCATGATACCTGGACCAATTACCTCATGGAGCAAGAACCCCTTCTGATACAAGACCAAGCCGATGGTGATGGATGTTGCTGCTGCTAACAAGACAAAGCTGATGGAAGAAGAAAAGGATGGGCCCTCCAGGGCCATGCTCGGGTCAATCCTGCTCTCGGTACTCCATGTCTAGGACCTGTGGGCCTCGAGACATGATCTCCTAGTTATCCCTAAAAAGCGGGGATAACATCTGGCTCCAACTCGGGGACATGTGCTCACCGTAGAGCACATGAGAACCTCAGCATCTCTAGCATGACCTGCAGACCTGCTCAACCTCGATAGACGTATCAGTAACAAAATTGGGGCGGTAATGCCACCCCATCATACATGTATATATAATTATAAACTGAAAGAAAGCAATCAATGATGCAAATGTGACAGCAAACAAACATGAAATGCAAATGGTATAATATACGAATACAAAATGCCTACTTACCTATACTTACCTGTGAAATCAGGTCCCCCCACCTTGGTGGGGTTTGAGGAGGTGCCCGCTGATAGGTAATGGGCGCCTTCTTCCCTCCAAAGTGGATAGGTAATATGAGTCATCAACTGATTCCATTCCAACTTTGAAGGGCCCGAGCCATGACTGAGTGCTTCCTTTTACATTAGTTGGCTCTCCTTTCTGGGTATCCCACATTTATACCATGTCTCCCTCATTGTACTTTTTGACTTTGTATTTGGTCGTTCCTTGGACAACCCTGGTGTATTGTGCTGAGGGAGGAGGGTGGGCTTCTACTGTAAACACTTCCTGTTGAGATGGGTGGATTTGTACGTCGTCTTCATGTTTCTTTAATATCTTCATCATCCCAATCTCTTTGTTCTTGAATTCATCTAGGAGTTGTTGGTATTCTTCTTTCTTGGGCCATTTGATCTGATCAAAGTCCTCTTCCGTTGCAAAGGGCATATCTTCTGGAGAATACTTTTGAAGAGTTTGTATCATCTCATCTTGTGCTTTGCCATTATTGACGGGGTGAGTAATATCCTGCACATGGTCTCCGGTTATTGGCACGTTGAGGAGACGGCCTATCGCTCCATTCTTCAAAGGCAATTGCAAGAATGTGAGGTCCATCTCAAGAGTGCCACCCAACATTACAGCAAATTTCCTAGATAACAACATTCCCCACACATCTAGGACATCAACTACCACGATGTCAATGTGGACTGTCTTTTCTGTGTACTCCTTCAAGAAAACCTACACATTCTCAACCACCCCGTGTGTGGGTATGGCTTTAGATTCGAAGCTACATACATTTCTGTAAGGTTGTGTGACCTTCAAACCCACTTGTCGCATGACTTTAAGTGACATCATGTTGGTACCAGCACCTGTATCTAACATGCAATTGTTGAGGTTCTTGCCATTCATTGCCAACGTCATGAAGAAAGGAGGGTTCTCACCATATTGGACCCTGAAGTGATCAGCTTGCAACATAATAAGGGGGTCCATGTTCATCTGATCCCAAAAACAAAGTGTCAAAGCGTTCCTTGATGGATGGGATCTTGATTGCTTCTCTCAGGGGGACGTTTACATGCATTTTTGATAATGCCTCTTCGAAGTCAAAGTTTAGGTCAACCTTACCAGCCTTGGATGTCTTGGGAAGAAGTATTTCCAGGGGTGGGGGCTTTGCCTGATCAACAGCAGGTTGTTTCAAATTCTTTCTTCTATACACCTGGAATTCTTGTTTCTTTAGCTTTTCTCGTGATTCCTGATGCAGGTTGTTTATTACCACCATCCTTGTTGATCTGGCTGCTTCTTTCACGGCTTCTTGATGTTTTGCATCGGTGATATTTATTTGAGGAAACTCCATGAAACAATCCATGTTGTTGACTTGTTGATGGCCATTACTGTAAGGACACTCATGCTCCCAATGTGCTTCGCTGCATTCTAGGCACCAAGGATTTTCATCAACAACGTTTGCAGGGGCCAAGGTGTTTGGAACTTCATGCTCATTCTTTGGTTTATAAAATTGGCCTCCCTTTTGGAATTGCCCTTTGTATGGGACCTTGGGTGCTTGGGTCTGAGATCTTTCCAATTTGACAATCCTACTCATCATTTCTTCTTGATTTTTCATGATACCATCCATGGAGGCTTGCAGCTTGGCGATATTGGTACATAGATCTGAAGTAGGCAAAGCATTGTGAACTATTTTTGGTTTAGTGCCTATTCTCCCCCTTGGGTTAGCAAAAGGCTCAATCTTGGATGAAAGGAGGTTTCCCTCTATTTTAGTAGCGAGCTCTTGGGCTTCCTGAATGGACTGGGGGTTTTTATCTCTGAGAAGATACCCTAGTTGGCCATTGAAAGATCTGGTGTAAACATGGACGAGGTAGTCATTTTTCGGATGATGGCTTGTGGGAATCCTTTGCAGCAAGGTTTCAAATCTAGTATGGAATTCCCGAATGGACTCATTTTCATATTTGGCAAGGTTATTCAATCGGGTGAGGAGCATATTAGGGTCTTCTTTGACACTCCATCTTTTCAGAAAGGCCTCTTCAAGTCTATCCATGGTTTTGATGTTTCCATCGGGAAGGCTTAGGTACCAACGCCTTAAGGCATCATAAAGAGTAGCGGAGAACAACTTCATGACTAAATCTTCAACATCATCACTAATGGGATGGAGCTGGAAAAATGCCCAAAAGTTGCTCATGTGCTCTTCGGCACTGATTGCATCAGTACTGGTGAATTTAGGCAACCACTTCTCATACTTGGGTGGCATTTGCTTAGGGTACCCTGGTATGGCCGACATGTCTAACAGTTTAAAGAGAGTAGATGACCATTGTCTTTGATTGTTGGTTGGGTTCGTTGTAGCGGTCTGAGAGCTAGACATGATTCTTAAAGGAAGGCTTTTCCCGAAGAGTGATTTGACAACAGGAGACTTCTTGGGAGGCTTCCTTTTGAAAGACAAAGGAGGATTACTGAACCTCCTTTTAATTTGTGAAGTCGCCAGATAGTTTACTTGAAACTATCAAAGAAAAGGGAAAACACCGTAGTGGAGTCGCCAGGTAAGCTTGTAAGAAAGTAGTCTCTGAGGCAAGGCTTACCGAAAAGATTTGTCGTTTGAGGAGAATTGACTCAGTGTTCCATGGCAATGGCGCCAAAATGTTATCGCACAGTTTGTAGCTAGGAGCAAAGGCTATAAGGTAGAAGGCCAAACTGGCGTAACAGGAACCTATCCCACCCAATGTCACCACGATGGGTAGGTTCTTTCTCTATAGGGAGGTTAGGCCCAGGGGAGACGTCCCCGGTGACCTGGGGTTTTGAAGAGGCTTTAAAGGATAATCAAATAATGACAAGTTTCCCCCTTCACAGATCACCACCAAAGCAGATAGTCCCGGCTAAACAGCCAATAATAAAGTATAACCAAAGAAAAGAAAAGCACCTGCTTGAGACAATACAACAAGGAAACTGATACGTGCAATCATGGTTAGTACTTCATATATATTAAAGACTATCTAATATTCAATATGAGCAATTTGAAAGTAAATGTTGATGAAGTCAATGTTTACAAAATAGCAATAGCAGTAATGTCACTTCACCAATAAATACAAGAATGATATAGCATCCAATATAACAAATCACTTCTTAACTCAATCAATGACTTCAAAATCCATTCAATTACTCAAAAGACAAAACGTTGTTGCAATAAAGATGAAATATTCAATGATGACGTCAGCAACTTAGGGTTAGTAGGTTAGTCTAGGCTAGGGTTAGTGTAGTTAGGGTTTCAATTTAAAAAGATTTGAGAGTGTTTAGATTCAATTCTACTTCAACGTTGGAGGTCTTGAGATCAGTGCCTTCGGGTTAAATGGAGTCAATTATGAAGGACACAAGAGTTGAAGGGGATGAGACTTAAAGCACTAGAGGGATAAGTTTTGAAGTGCTACTAAAGCAGGGCTTCAAAATCGTAACCCTAGGGGAGAGAGGCTCACTCCAGTGTTGCTAAAGCAAGGCCTCGTGCTCTCTCCTCCTTCCCGGCAGACAGCTAGCTCAAATGAAACACAAAGTCAAGACAAGAGGGTTTAAAGAGGGAGAGTGTTGCTAAGGCAAGGCTCTTTCATCAAACCTAAAAGAAAACGGCCCTAGGTGTAGATAACCTAGGCATGAGACGCCCTCCTCCTCTTGAAGTCAAAAAGGTACGGCTAGCTAAAGGGAAGAAGAAAAAGGAGTGTAGCTATGGCTAGGTTCTCTTCTTCTTCTTCAATGGCTAAAAGTTTTTCTATCAGGGGACATGAGACAAGGACCTACTTGTGTGCTTGTCACCTAGGGTTTTTATTCAGCAAATTATAAATACATGTAAGTAATAAGACTACAACCATTCAATCAATAAGTTTTGCAGAAAAATACTTACAATTCATCAAGAAATAATCATGTAAACCCTAGTTGTAACACCTTCCTTCAAGAAAAACACCATAGAATGCCAAAAATCTCTTCCTTCAACAAGTGAGCCTTCCTCAAATCAGCCAATAACCCAAATAGGGCGCAAATTTCAGACCTCACTATGAGTGAATGAAAATTGATGATCAAAATGAGAGTCAAAACCCTCAATATATAGTGTATCAATGACCTAAATTTACCTTTTAGGTCATAAAAAAGGTCGACAAGGCCATAATGTCAAAATCATACTGTTTTTACATTAAATGCTAAGTAAAAGCCCTAATCAAGCAAAAGGTGAGACGTCAAGCCCCTCTGAAGGAGACGTTATCCCTTTCTAGGGCCAGTGCAGCATCCAGAAGCCAAACGTTAGCCCTCCTTGGGCTCTTCCAAACTGCCACACGTGACAACCACCCTGTCCATCTGCCATACGCTCATGATGACGCCATAAGCCTACCGGTGACATCCTGGGTCACCTGGAGCCAACGTTCCACTGCAAGTGGGTCAATCACCCTAGGTCCAGCTCAGCCAAAGTGCCCCTGATGGAACGTCCTCTTCATCTCCGGTGCAAAGGCCCTGATCCATTTCTATCCTATCTCTGCCCCCTGATGGGGTCTCAGCATCCATCTGGTGGGCTCTTCAGCCCCATGGAGGTCCGAACTGGTCATCGCCCCATGTGTACCAGTCCAAATGGTACCTGCCCATCGAGCATGGTCCTGCACATCAAATGTTACGCCCTCCATGGGCTCATCAGTCATAGGGATCATAGCAATGTCAATCACATCTCATCATCAATATTATTAAACATATGCATAAAAACCCTAGTACGTCAGTCAATAGCTCAAAGACATTACAAAAACCTGCAATACAAGATTGGAGAAAAGGACAAGGCGTCCTATTGGGCTAGTGTCCACAAGAAAGGAAAGTTTCCAGGAAGATCTCATCCAAGCCATGTAAGTGAGGTGATGTGGAAAACCAAAACCTACGAGCATGGGCTTGCTAGGGCACCTTGTCAATTTCCCCAAGCATGGTCAAGCGGGCAAATGTAAGATCCAAGCAATTGTTAGAGATAAAATGAATCAGATGCATATATTTAAAGATTTTAATGATCAAAAGTGACACATACCATGATACCTGGACCAATTACCTCATGGAGCAAGAACCTCTTCTGATACAAGACCAAGCCGATGGTGATGAATGTTGTTGTTGCTGACAAGACAAAGCTGACGGAAGAAGAAAAGAATGGGCCCTCCAAGGCCATGCTCGCGTCAATCCTGCTCTCGGTACTCCATGTCTAGGACCTGTGGGCCTCGAGACATGATCTCTTAGTTATCCCTAAAAAGCGGGGATAACAAAGTCCTAAAGCACAAGCAAGACCTTGGAGAAACTAAGAGAGGCTACCCACTGTCACCACAGTAGCAGCGTCTCTCACTTTAGGTCGACCCTCCTCCGACAGAAGGGTGGTATCCCTGAAATATCTCTGATCCTTGGATTTGGATATTTACTGCTACTATTGGATGTTATGTTGTAGATCTGATACTCTAGGGGTTTCTAAATGCGTTTCATGGGTTTTTAGATGTGTTTGTTTAGTTTTATGTTCTCATGCGTAGCATGCATGGCATTGTTGGATCCATAAATAACTCATTGCATTTTATTAAATAACAGCAAATGCTAATACATGGAAATACTTGAAATCAATCTCAGAATGCTTCAATTAGATTGTAACAGAGATAAAACTATCCTACAGTACCAAGAAAGACAAGTACAATATTGATCTATAACATGCATCGGCAGATCTGCAACATGCAAGTCAAATCTATTGCATGCATGGAAGGAATATTGCATGCAACTGTCGAAACCAACGAAAAAATGAGATTTGATAGTTGTACTCCTCGGAATCTGATGAAATCTATTCCCACTAGGTCGCCCTCTCCCTAGACAACACATGCAATTCGGATCTGATGCATGCAAAAAGTATAGCTCAAATCTATTGCAATAAGCTCGGATCTGCTGCATACAAGAAGGATATAGTTCGTATTTGTTGCAATTGTTGAAATATTGTGTAACTACAAAGAATATTCTTATTATTGATCTATTATTCATTAGATCAATCCCCTTTTGTGGATTGATCATGTCAAGCTTTGTAATTAACAAATCCCCTTTTGTGGATTGATCATGTCAAGCTTTGTAATTAACAAATCCCCTTTTGAGGATTGGTCAAACCCTAATGTAATATGCAAATTAAGAAGTCAGCCCCCAGGAAAATTAAAGTGGTTCTAACCACCCAGAAAGACAAGTCGGCCCTACAAGTGAAGAGACACCTCCTTTCAGCGCTTGCCAGTTTGTATAAATAAAGGAAGCCAGTCACTCATTTGTACACACACTCAACTCACTCATCTAGTGCGCAAGTATTGAAGGAAGTTGCAGTTACCAGTTGCCGGAAGAAGGAAGAGAGAGAGGCGCATTGCTTGGGAGAGGACTTTCTCTAGTGTTTGGTTTATTGTCTTAGCATTGGATTTTCTGGTCTAGCATCATGGTGGTTTGTCTATCGTAGAGAGAAAGTTATTCTGGAACTATACTTGGTTATTGAATCTATATTAAAGAAGTTTTGTTGGGTTTTCTTCCCCTTGAGGGTTTCCCAGGATAAATGCTTGTGTACTCTTATGATTGTGTTTCTCTCAGTGATCCTATATATGTTATGGTTATTTAGTAAATTCAAAGAAACCTAATAATAGCTTAAACCTTAACATTGTATCAGAGCTAAGTTGAAGAGAGCATATTTCACAGGAAAAAGAAAAACGTCTTTGTTGACGTACAAGAAAATTAGGGATTTTTATTGAAGAGGAAATTCAGCCCAAAGATCATCTAGAAAAGTGTGTCCTAGCCTAAGGAACTCATTGACACCTTCCGCGCACCTTTTCAGTGGATAGAACTCCCGGAAAGTGAAACCCTAGTTTTCACCAGTACCAGAAGTACCAGAAAACTAGAAGCACCAATTCAGAAATCCGATGGTCAAGTTTGAAGGGGCAAAATTTGGATTTTCTAAAATCTAACCACACTAGACTACTCGCCTCAGCCAAGCGCACCTCCTGGTAAGCTCAAAATTCAATTCTGAGCATTTTCATTTTTGGTCATTTTCCTAGCTCCAAGTAAAAGATGTCTGCAAGCACTAAGCTTGTTGACAAGCTAGAAGGTGTGGAAAACTTTTGTGCCTAGAAGTATAAGATCGCACTCATTCTTGAAGAGAATGACCTAGCAAGATTCATTAAGAGAATGTACCAGAACCCGTCAATGCAGAACCTAAAGCAAAACACCAAAAAGACACAGTTAGGGCCAATAGAAACATTGCAGATTCTATCAAAGATCACCTGATTCCTGAAGTGGCCTAAAAGAAGACTCCAAAAGAAATGTTTGATGCCCTAACCCGATTATATGAAGGAAAAGAAAGCATCAAGCACATGTGGCAGAGGAAGAGGAATCTCCTCCCTCAAAGAAAGCTTTAGTAGAAATTGAGGATTATGTACTTTAAGTTGAAGATAGTTGATCTGAAGAAAGATAGCAAATGGTGGAATCCGTGGAACCTCCCCACACAAAAACAAAAGATAAGTATTCATGTTTATTCTAAGTATCTTGTTTACTTTAATACTTTGTCATTACAAGTTAGATCTATGTGAGAATGTTAATTAACCTCGTTTTATTTCAGTATCTATGCAGATTTATGAAGGAAGTATCAAAGAAGAGAATAAAGAAAGATATAAAATATTTATTTCAGGTATGATCACTCATGAGAGTAACAAAGGTATGTGTTTAACTATGATAGTAAGGGAAAATTTGGTAATTTCATAGCTAGAGTGAAAAAGAGTTCAAAAGTCTTATTCATGATTAGGGTTTTAGATGTGTACATGGTTGAACAAGTTTTGCTTAAGAAAATGTGTACTACTCTGATAGAAATCATGATATAGTTTTATTTGATTACTGCTTATTGTTACTGACTGATTGGCTAAGTGACATATCTCAGAAAACATATTGTAAGTAAGTTTACAAGTCTCGGAAGAAAGAACTTATGCCTTGACTTGCAGAAGTTAGACAGCATGAGAAGGACTTATGATATGGTGACAGTCAGTAAGAACCAGACAGTATCCAATATTCATATAGGAGCAGGAGGCTCCTAAAGATGCAGAACAGAAATGTTCAAGATGAAGAGAAAGATGGATACTCAGATATAGTTGATGAGACGCAAGTAACTACAGGTTGCTCCAGTACCGTTCTTATAGATGCAGAGGGAGCAGGTTGATCTAGTATGAAGTCAGAAAGAAAGAAATGTTTGAACTCAAGAAAGCACCCAAGATATTACAAAAGAGAACTTCAAGGATGATGATTATAAGATGTTACACAGTTAAAGAAGCTCGTAGTTTGGTGCAAGAGGGAGCTATGTCTCTAAGTTCAAAATGGAGGATCGTGATTTGGTGCAGTTAGGATACTCTAGGGACATGCTAGAATACCCTCGTAGAGAGGGGTGTGACCACCCTCATAGCGAGGAGTGTGTATGTTTCTCCAAGGGGCAGCGGGCAGATACTCTCCTCTGGCCAAGGATTGAGTAGCCTGGAACGCAAACCTTGACCATGTGGAATGGTTAGTTGGCTCTTGAGGTTTGTGTTGTGATCCTGCGTGGATCGTGGAAAGGGGCTCTGGTCTTGCCCAGGCTAGCATCTTAGCTTCTCTAGTTCATGTGGGATGACTAGGAGTGAAGCTATGGTAGTAGTCCTCCCTAGTGGATGGGTGAAATAGATGACTACAAGAGAAGGGAGAACATAAAAGGATTGGCAAAACTCATAGAATATCTTCTGTGTGAAGATAAGACATCTTCTGTGTCAAGATAAGATATCTTATGTGTGAAGATAAGAAAGAATATCTTCTGCGTGAAGATGAAAGAAGGAAAGAGTATCTTTTGCGCGAAGATAAAGAGAACAAAACTTCTTTAATATGGATTCATGGAGAACCAGTCAGTGATCATGATGCCAAATGACCAAGTGGACTATATTGATGCCTCCTGTTACCCAGTTGATGATGTTATCCAGTTGATGTTGTTATCCAGTTGATGATGTTACTCAGTTGATGATATTGTTCAGTTGATGATGACATCCAGTGACCTGTCAAAAGATAAAGAATATCCTTCTTGTTAAGAGGGAGTGTTGAAATATTGTGTAACTGCAAAGAATATTCTTATTATTGATCTATTATTCATTAGATCAAATCCCCTTTTGTGGATTGATCATGTCGGGCTTTGTAATTGACCAAATCCCCTTTTGCAGATTGGTCAAACCCTAATTGTAATATGCAAATTAAGAAGTCGGCCCCTAGGAAAATTAAAGTGGTTCTAACCACCTAGAAAGACAAGCCGACCCTACCAGTGAAGAGACACCTCCTTTCAGCGCTTCCCAGTTTGTATAAATAAAGGAAGCCAGTCACTCATTTGTACACACACTCAGCTCACTCATCTAGTGCGCAAATATTGAAGGAAGCTGCAGGTACCAGTTGCCGGAAGAAGGAAGAGAGAGAGGCGTATTGCTTGGGAGAGGACATTCTCTAGTGTTTGGTTTATTGTCTTGGCATTGGATTTTCTGGTCTAGTATCATGGTGGTTTGTCTCTCGTAGAGAGAGAGTTATTCTGGAACTGTACTTGGTTATTGAATCTATATTAAAGAAG
>ML830950.1:76212-87832 GCA_009831015.1 Picea engelmannii | reverse complement strand
GGGATCATAGTAATGTCAATCACATCTAATAATCAAATTACCCAAATATGTGCATCAAACCCCCCTTTACCCAGACAAATGCTCAAAGACGTTATGCAGTTTAACAAGTCCGGTTTGGAGGTCTCAAGATGTCCTATTGGGCTAATCCTCCTTAAGTTTGGGGTGTTTCCCAGGTGAGAACCAATCTAGGTCATGTAAGTGTGTGTGAAGTGGTGTGGGGGAAGTGTTTGGGCACAGGCTACAGTGATAACAGGAAAATGTAAATCTTACCTGTGGGTGCCTTTATAAAGGGCGAGTTGCACCTTATCATGGATGCCATTGTTTCCTAGCCCATTCAATGCCTTTTATTCTTATTTTCATTGTTTTTGGTCTTTTTCTTTCATGCTTCAAGGGAAGATCCGAGGGACACTGTCCTGGCTTGGTGACCAAAGGTGACAGCGTTACCCACAAGCATTTCACGAAGATGAGAAGGTTGGGTCGTGATGAGACCCCCTTTCTCTTGGCTATGCCACCAAGAGCCACTACCCTAGTTTGGTGACCAGATAGATGGTAGTGTCATATCGCTACATGCCCATGGTTCTAATAGGTCGGCTAATGATGAGACCTCCCATCCACCAACTAGTACCTTGAGTTTTGATTTATCTTATGGGTTCCCTTTTCTTACTGAGAAGCTTTTTACTGCTTTCTCGGGAATCCCTGGGCGAAGCATCTAAAAGGTTTCATTTTGGCTTTTAACTCTTGCCAGCTACTTTTACCCTCTAGGCTTTTAGCACCTTCTTCCCACAAGGCAAGGTACAACCCTTCCTAGTGTGGAAAACTCAATGCCCGAACCAAGGTGGGGGGAAGATGAGAGGAATAACGATGAAAAGTGGTAAGTATGGAGGGAATGGATGATGACCTTTCATAGACCCATCCAGTGGCAACTCATCCTAAAGGGAGATCAATTTACTAGGGCATTATGTCACCTTCCTAGGTATGAACAAGTTAAAGAGCATAATTTCCAAGCAAACATTATGAAATAAAGGAGAATTCAATGCAACATACTTAAGTGCTTCAATAATCAGAGTGACACATACCATGATACCCGGACTCATTACCTCGTGGAGCAAGACTTACTGCTACTTCAGGACCAGGCTGATGGGATGGGATGCTGTTGATGATAGATGGGTTGCATTAAAGAAAAGATGGGCCCTCTAGAGCCATGCTCAAGTCATCCGGTTCTCGGCACTCCATGTCTAGGACCTATGGGCCTCGAGACATGATCTCCTTAGTTGTCCCTAGGATGTGTGTGAGACCCCTTGCTATATTGTCAAAGAGTAAGACTATTGTGAAACCCTAATTTGTATTGTGAAAGGTACAAGTCGCCCTACTATGTAAAGATGATTAATATTATGTGAAAGATTAATTATATTTTTGAGTTGTACAAGTCAGCCCTATTGTGCCAATAGACACATCTATTTGATGAGTTAGGTCATGTCTTTATTAGAGAGATACATCTCCATTGTGGGTCATATCTCATTCACTCAACGCTTAACTTGGTGAGCTGAAATTTGGTGTGCACTTCTTATGTGCTAGCTTTCTTGGTAATAGAGCACCCTCTTGTGTGCGCTAGGGTTTATGGTGTGAAGGTTCTTTTCTTGGCAATATAGTAAAGGGTTGTTGGGTTTTTCCCTTGGTTGAGAAGGGTTTTCCCAGGATAACTTCTTGTGTCTTGTGCATGGTTATTCTGATCTTGGTTACTGCAGCTATTGTGTTGTTGCATTGTTTATGGCTCAAGTCCATGCTAAATTGAAAAGAAACTACATGTGCTTGAGCAATCATTAAAAATTCAACAATACCATGAAGAACTTTCTCAAGAGACTTATGCCATCTCCCAAGGACATCATCAACCGCGATATAGATAAGTGTGCAATAAGGCTCCAAGAAAGGTGGACATCCTCCTCAAATCAAGTGCTAAGAAGGTGGATCCATGAAACAAGGCATCAAATCTATGAAGAACATATGTGGAATACCATCAATGATCAACAAACTCCATGAAGAAATGGGGTGGCCCCTCATCAACCCATAAAATAGGGCTATGCCTAAACAGATGTGCAAGTGCTAGATCTAAGGAAGAATGAGTCAAATAAGCCATGTATCACCATCAATCAATATGCCAAATAAGCCACATCAACAACCAATTAATCAAAAAGGGGTACGTCCTCAAAGAAGAGTATGACAAGTGTGGAATCATCCCACAAGGCTAGGGCACTCCATGGTAGGCTCCCTCCGCCAAGTAATCGTGCATAAAAATATGTAGAAGAGGGGAACGCTCCACATGAGGGTCTAATCTATGCCAAACAAACCATAATATGTATACAAACCCTCAACATGAGCAAGGGTTTTCACCTCATGAACATCACACCATGTTAGACCATATCAACCCAAATGAATGTGAAATCAAGATACAGCAAGGGTAGAATGCCAAGCACTCTATACCATCATGAAGCCAAGCAAATGAAGATGCCAATACAATTTTAGCTTAGCCCAAAAGTGCTAGGGTGTTCTATCGAGGGAGTCCTACATCAAAATGTATCATCAACCGTCATAGGGGCTCCACAACCAACTCTAGTAAGACAACCAAAGCATTAACATTATCAAGCTATCCATGACCACATCACCAATAATATCATCAAGTGAAAGCACAACCCTTAGGCCATCCAAAGATCAACCTGTAAACCTGCCTTTGTGATGAAAATCACAAGAGTAGTGAAAAACTTCACTAGCGTAGGCCTCATAAGAATTGAGGAGTAACAGGCCCCACAAATATAAAGCTAGTTTAAACTTTAACCAACACCCATCATCAAGCCTTGCCAACATGTCCATATCAAGGGGCACTTTCTTACCTTTTTGTTGGCTCCTCATCTAAGCCTTCATTTACACTGGCTCTTTCTGTCAAAATCTTCTTTGTTCTAACTTAAAATCAAACTGTGGTTACCGAACCTCAGTTAAGCAAATACCTGCTTGTAAAATATGCCTCAATACCTGCTCGATGGTTCTGGAGTCTGGACCAACACGCCTTCACCTGTCAGTAACTGCTTTTATGTGTATGTATGTACATCCCACATTTTTATATGATGTGAATGGTGCAAATTCCAGACTGTAAAAGGATTTTCCCCTCATCGTACAGCAAGATATTGATCACATCTGTTTATAAATATCTATGCACGTCTCTAAATCCTATGTGCTTGTTTGCTAATGTTTCCATTGAATATTTGAGAGTAATACCTGCCATGGAATAACCTACTAACTAATGAATATGCATCATGGAATGACCTGTATATTGTATAATTAGAACTATATAAAATCTACCTGACGAGACACATTTGTTTTGTTTAAAATAAGACGATTGAATTCTCATTATTGATACTTCATAAACGAGATACTCACTGCAATCAGTTTCCCTGAGTTCCCTGATCTTTTTGCTACTTCAATCGCTGCAGCAGCAGCAGCTCCCGATGAAATTCCAACCTGTAAACATATCATAAAAACGTGAGATACAGATACCATATTTCTGGAGCATCCCAAGTTTCTGGCAGAATTAAAAATATAAGCCTGATCTGTTTACCATCAAGCCTTCCTGAAGTGCCAATTGCTTTGCCATCTCAACAGCTTCATCACTAGATATCTGAACACAATAACAACATCATATTAGGCTTTAGCGTATTAAACTAAGTTGAATGGAAACAGATACACATCTGGATCCAGACACACATACAGATCTACTGGATTTTTGGAAAAGTTAGGATATGCTTATGGGGAAAGGCATATATAAAAAGATATAGATATTTATATGGTCAAATAAAATAGCCACGAACCAGAAACATATAAAATTCAGATTTCAAGAATCAAAACCATTCATAACAAATAAAAAAGAAAAACATTCGTCAGTTTGAAAATATGAGCAAAAAGAGAGTTGCCATTAATAATAGCCTTAAGACATGATATGTAAACATTGTTACATATAAAATGAATGTCTCGTCCGTGATCACTCTACTAGTAACTGTCAGTTTTGTGTGTTCTAGAATGGGCAATGGGGCTGTTTTATAGGCAAAAGTTCAGTTGTTAGGGGCCACACAATTGTTGTTCTTTTTTTTAATTTTAATTTCTTTTTTTGTTTAGAACATACCATATCCAGCAGGCTAGATACAGATCCCAAGCAAATCCTCAGGCAGATCCGAACCGGAAAGTTAAAACAGATCCTGGCCAGATATGGGCCAGATCATGCCAATCGGGATCCGGATCCAATCCACGAAAATGTGGATCCTGGATCCTAGCAGGCCAAATCCAATAACATAGATAACATAGTCAGATTTGTGGACCTGACATATCTATGTTTTATCCCTGACATATCAAAGATTTAGGAACAATTAAGATTTTTCTCTTACCTTTATTATCTCTTAAGTGCTCATCTACAAAGAAACTCTGCTGCTTTCAAAAAGAACCTAGCGCATCATAATAGTTTTCACATGGCATTTTTAATTTGCAAACATTTTTTCATTTAGTTTCAAATATTTATCTCTGCTACCCATGACTCCATTCTTCTCTAATCATAAGGAGAGTTGTTTTATCAGTAAGTGCATGAAATACATTGACATAGGCCCAACCAATGCAATCATTAACGTGTTTAAAGCACTTCTTAATCATTGGTTGATCCACAACAAAAATCATATGGGGATGCTTCTCTTTAGGCCCAACTTGTTACAATCTAATGTTCTTAATTTACAAGTGGAGCTGGTAAATATATTCATTCTCGATATTAGTTGCCAACCTAATTGCTTATTCAAGGGATTTAACATTTAAAAATTAATACATATACAACCAACACAAAGTTGAGCATTCTATGGGATGTAATATAGCTGCAACATTTATATATTTAACATTTATTATTCTCTCCAAATATATGTGTGGATGCACCCATATAAAATCCTACAAATGACAATCATAGGTCCATAATTCACAACTGCAATCCCTTAACACACTAAGCACAAATTATCAAAACAATAGTAAGAGTGCAGTCTCATGTATGTCATGAAGAGCACAACTGCAGACTAGATCATTATAACCCAATTTCCAGTTATCATAAAATCTATGCTATTTGCAAAAAAAGTTTGAACTTGCATATCGCAGAGGGTCAATCTGATCTTATGAGCAAAATATTTATGGAATCCAGCGGTCAGGGAAGAAATTTCTCAGCTAAAAATTTAAAAAAGCATAGGATTATCTTAAATGTAGATCAACCATAGGTGGACAATACTGATGAACAAGGAAAGCTAGCAAAACCTCAAGCCTAGAAAGACAGAATTTGTACCTGTGTATTGAAGAATTTTGAGGTCCCTATTGGCTGCCCAATAGGCCTGTCATGTGAGCTCTTGTTGGGCACTAATTTCAAGGTAATTTCAAACTTTTTTTGCTGCTGTTTAGAACAGCCAACAGGTCTGATATTTCTGCTCTCTAAATCTGCCCCTTAGGAAGTGATTTGCTGCCCCTTTGTAGATGCTGTTTTAAGGACTTAATAAGGAGGTTCTTGCTGTCCAAATTAGCATATATAAAACTCCACAAAGAAGTAAATACCCTCTAAGATCTTTAACACCTACAGCTGATAAGTAAATAAGCAAACCATGACAAATGAACACAGTGTTTTTGGTCAACATGACCCTGGAAATACCCCCATGGAGAAAACCAGTAAGAGAGTAGATGTATTATGGAGATCTCAAGCAAATGCTACAACAAAGAAATGAAACAATGGAACCTGATACAATAGCAACTCATCTCAAGTTTGCTTTGGAGTTCCTTCTTTCTTTGTGCTTGCTAGAAGAAGACTTGCGCACCCATTAGCTTTGCTTGTCTACTAGATGGTGTTTGCACCCTTGTTTGGTGTGCCTTAGCGCACTTTGCTTGTGCCTGCTAGTGAGTGTGCCTCTTTCCAAGGTGGATGCGCCCCCTTTCTCCTTGCCCGAGCAATTGCACCCTCAACCAAATGGTGCGCTCTCTCTACACCAAGTGCGCCCTCGTGGAAACTTGCGCTCCAATGGTGAAACTCCTCAAGCCCATGCGCCCTTGCCTCTCACAAGTGCACCTCCTCAAGCTCAAGCTTCCTCCTCAACAATGGTGCGCCCCCTCTTGAGCTTATCTTCTTCTCCAAACCCTCACTTCTCCTCTCTTCACATTCACCCAACTCTCTCAAGTGAACAATGAGTCTCCCTTTTGCCCCTTTGCCTCCTTTAGCCTAATCCTTAGGCTAACCTAGGAAACCAATGGCCCAAATTAGATCTAGGCCAATCTCCAAAATGAATGGATGAGATTAGTACTCATTTTTCACTTAAGTTTCCATAGTTTACTTTTTCCTCATTAATGACTTTATAAAATCAAAGTGAATTTATAACTTAAAGTACTTTGTCATAATGATGTTATAAAGTCAAAGTGACTTTATAACATAAAGTGTAAGGGTCAAATATTTCCCCCTTTGTGTTTAGAGACTCACAAATACAAGCGGACCACTTTCCAAGGTACCCAAATCTCCACATGTATCATAGGTGAATGGTTAAAAGGATCTATTCTGGCTAAGATATATTGAAAAAATCACAAAGTGTGAACATTATATGAGACTTAAACAACTTAACCTTAGGAATAACTTTCCAAAATGTTGTAGATTAATTTGCGGTCTTTCTTATACTTCCTACAGCTATGAGCATTAGATAGTAGCCTATTATTCAATGGTATAGGAAAGGAAGCAATATTTCTCAACTTCTGTGCTGCTTTAAAACTAACACCTAAAAGGGTGGGACTGCATGGCATATTACTAGCATGGCTGATGCAGCATAAAACATCTCACTGACAACTTAATCAAGCATTGACTCTTCAACCAGATGAGAACCAATGAAGGCTGAAAATTTCAACCCATATACCATGGATGTAGAAGCTGATTTAAACTTCAAGAAGTTTTCCTCAACTACACTTAGGCACCAAACTGTACAAAAATAATGAACCAGGTCTGTAAAGCCTGCCATAATTTGTACAGAGCCTCATCCACACCTGCAATGTTATTTTTTGTAGCTCAGAGGTACTTCTGCATTGGCGGTGCCCAACATGTGGAAGTGACCAAGCAAATGTCTCTCTCTGGTGAATTTATAAAGTGATTTTATAAAGTCAGGGTCTTTTATTATTTAACGAGTAAAAGTGACTTTATAAAGTTTGGGTCACTTAAGTGATTTAAGTGAACTCAATGGAAGATTCAGTCACAACCGTTGATCTCAAGAGGGAAAGATCTAATCTTGACCATCTATCTCTTTGGAGATATAGGGTTAGGGTAGTTATTCATTAATGAGTTATAAAAGGAGAATTTGAGAGAGATCGAGGCACACTTTTCAAGAAAGATTGAGGAGGAAAGTGAAGAGTCACTTTTCCAAAAGAGCTTGAGCTTGAAGAAGAAAAGAGGAGCAGCAAGAAAGGAAGGACACAAATCCCAAGGAAGAGAGGGCACGCATCCCAAGGAGTATTCTCAGCATTAAATCTGTCCGTACAACAGAACATTAATGCAGACCGTACAACCACTAATGACAACACTGTCCAGCATACTTTGGCACTGAAATCGAGGCACTTTGAGCACAGATTTCTAGACAGATGCACAGATTTCGAGGCACTTTGCTGTTGTAAATCCTTATTGTCCATACTAGAAAGTATTGTACATGGGCACTTGTTAATCCCTAGATTTTCACCCTTCAAAATCTTGAGGGTTAAGAGCCAACATGCATTCCTTTGGCTGTCATTCTGAGATTCTCCCAGAGTTTAGCCCTAGTGTTGAGCAAGAGGTTGGTTCCCATCGGAGGCAGGTATATGATCGGTACATGGTTGTTTGGCTTAGAGTTAGAGTTGACTTGGTTTCTAGGCATTTTTGAGAGATGTATACATACAACAGGTGTTGCTATTTTTTAGGAGACACAGTTTGAGTGGGTCTCTTGACAATTTGGAGCAGTTCTGAGCACACAGTATGAGTCCTTACATGATTCTAGGCCCGATGACACTTTTATGTGTGACATGCCAGGATTTTCTATTTTTAGCTAGTTTTTCTCTAGGCCCCAGATACATATTCTGCGAACGCAGTATTGATCCTTGTGACATCCAGATTCCAGAGTCTTTTGGATCTTTTCCGAGATGATGTGGCATAATTTACTATTTTTAGCAGGTTGAGCCTGCATGCGTTTCTTTCACTCCATAAATCCAATTCACATTCATTATCATTCATTACTCCTCCCTTTCTTCCTCAAGTGCGCCTTCCTAAGTTTTAGGGCGCATTCTCCTCTCTTGTGCGCATGTAACCTTCATGCAAACTCTCACATATATTCACTCATCTCACACTCCTCACATATCTCTCTTCCTCATGCACTTAGACTCCAAATTTAACCACTCATGCATTTTCTCTTTCTCCCTTGGGATATGCGCCCTCCATATGCTATATATTGGATGCTTCACGGAGGTTCTTGGTCGGATCATTGCAGTAGCAGCATAGTGTCTCTCTCATTCTCTTCTCTCTTGTTCTTTAGTCGAGTGGCTCCTCTTTGAGCAAAGTAGTAATTGTACCGGTTGTAGGCTTGCCAAGTGTGGTGCAAACAGTCCTCTTGTAAGCTTCATCAATAAAGAAGTGTGTGCTTGTCTTCAAACCTCTTTCTTGGCAGTAAGGTAAATTTGTGATCTGATATGTCATTTTTTGAACTATTCATTATGGTTAATTCTGATCCTTTTGAATAGTTTTCTTCTTCTTTCCAGTCTATTATCATTGTGCTAACCCTGCAGGTTCCCTCCAAGTGTAGAAGATTGTTTTTCCTCATCGTTTTGGATTGCTTTTACACGCTGTCCAAGATGAACAGCTTGTTGTTTTGTAGGTTTTATATGCAGAAATCAGGACTCCCCCCAGAGGCTAGCAAGCACTAGCCCAAACGAGGAGGGGTTCGGTCAGTGACAATTTGGGGCCCTACTCCTTTAATTATCCAAGTTTTTTACCACTGTCATAAGAGGTTTATCAGCTCAGATTGTAGGGTAGAAATTTGTGCTAACAAATTGGCGTCGTTGTCGGGGAACGCTAGCCTTGGTAACAACGACATTAGTGAGTTTTTACTTTAATTGATTTATTTTTTCTAACTCACTTGGCGACTCCACGGGATACAGGAACGACTCAATAGGGGAACTTACTCAAGAAAATCATCCAGTTTCGATTCCCTCACAAGGTCTAGTTTCGAGCTTGAAGTAACTCTAACGTATTTCCGGAACAAGACTATCATTTCACCAAGAACTCCTCTCGAAGTTGGTAAGCGTAAGAGTTCTTAGGTAAGTTATTTTTCGATGAGCACTATGGTGAGTGTATCTTCGACATCTTTATCTTTCTTTTTATTTCCATCTCAAACTAGTAGTAGGGTAGCAATTGTGCTTGTTTCTATATGAGATTAACAATATGGCCGTAGCTGTGAAGCCACCAGTAAGGTGGAGATTTTCTGCTTTTGACCCACTAAGCTTTGTTGCATTCCCAGATTATCCTCATGACTTACCTACACATAAATGGATTAAATGCTTACCTCTGTTTGCAGGAAGGTCAAGAGAATCGGTTGAGGACCACTTGGGTGTTTTTTCAAAATTGTTGGATGATTTTGAGGTGGAACATGAGGATGTGGCGATGAGGATGTTTGTGTTGACCCTTGAGGGGGAGGCACAAACATGGTACAAATCCCTTCCGAATGCCTCCATTGATGGGTGGGATTCGTTCCAAGAGAAGTTTACTGAAAGATGGGCAAATAAGACAAACAACTTTTCCTTAATTAATGCTTTTGATAATATTAAAAAGAATGAGGATGAGACTGTCAATGATTTTAATGCTCATTTTTTCAAGACTTATTATAAGATTCCTACTACCATAAGACCTAATCATGCTTACGCTTTAAATTGTTATCTTTAGGCATTTGATGGTATTTTTGGTATTTTTCTCAGGCATAAGGAACCTCAAACTCTTGACGAGGCCCAGGTTGTTGCTATTAAGTTAGAAGGACATTTTATTGCATCCTACGGTTTCATTCTGGTCCATGAATTTCAACTACCAATGGGTAAAGCAGTGCAGGAAGTCCTTGTTTCTAAAGATGAACAAATTCTTTCATCGTATCAAGTTCCCAGAGAAGAACAGGAGGGTGATAGCCAAATTTAGATGATTTGGAACCAATAGTTGCACTGTTTGAGTCACATGTAGAGTTCCAAGAAGATGAAGGTGAAGATGTGATTACTCAAGAGTCAAGAGTGTTCATGGGTTCCTCCCATTAGCGAAGATGAAAAGTTTCAAGAGGAGGAACCACGGGTTAACCAAGTTGAGATTAGTCAACATGAGTTTTCAACCTTGCATATCACAGTAGTGGTCCAGGAACAGCTTGATTAGACACCATTACAGCAGGAGGAGCCACTTTTGGTTCAACCAGAAGATGATGTCCCTTTCACTTTGCCTACTATTCTGCATCCCAAGGTTTCTCTTCAGGATATTGAGATTGATCAGAGCTTGGATATCAGAGTTCACCATGACCCAGTTGAGCTCAGAATGATGGAGGCATTTCAACAAGTAGATGCCAAGAGTTTCATCTCTCATGCATTCATGCTTATTACTGTTGAAATACCATGTTCTAAGTCCCAAACAACCTTCAGTCAATTGGCACCCTTCAGTTATGGCTTCACCATCAAGGAAATTTTGGGTCATATGAGATTTCATGCTGGGTCCCCCTGGAAGGTTGAGTTTGTTGACCTCTCTCGTCAGACTGATCATTTGGCTGCATAATTACATTGGTCCTTTGAGTATGATGATTTAATCATGGCATCTTTGAGGTAAAAAAAATTGGGTCTACGGTAGTTGTATTTCCTTTCCACATTGTCATTTCAGTATTTCCTTCTTGATAATTTTTACAGTTTTAGGGCAACAATCTACATTTTCCTTGCAGTGTCTTTTCCCTTCAGTTATCTACTTCAGTATTTGCATAAGTGTTGTTGATTTTTTGCCTACTTATATCAACATGTGGTCATGTCTTGTGTGTCTTTCCTTTTCTTGAATAAATGGCTATCCATAACTGTTATTCCTGGGTCAAAATTTCAATGTCTATCTTTCACATATCGAGCCTTTATGTCTATCATTAGAGTGAGCCTGAATGGGGGTCCATTTTTTATTGTTCCCAAAACATTGAGCCTTTAGGATGGGTAGTTTGAGGAGATATAGGAGTGTCTTGAGTCATCTTGTGTCTTGTCTCCTCATCTCTTATCATTGAGTCCTATGTTTGGAGTCGGTCATCCCCCTGCCATCTAGCATAGGGATATGGTACCTAGTTCTTTCATCTTGATCTTCTTGAGTTATCACTTTGCGTTGAGGGAAGAGAGACAACATTGCTCTTCTTTTCAGCAGGTCATCTTGTATCGACTTCGATGTTGAATTATATAGCTTTGGAAGCTATTTTCCCTATTGTAACTAACCATGTAAATAAAGTTTTGATATAGTGTTAACTTTATGTCAAGCATCAAACACATGACAAGTGTCAACCTTATGCCAAGACAACCATATGCCATG
>ML830950.1:54905-69004 GCA_009831015.1 Picea engelmannii | reverse complement strand
TGTCCCCTTGAGTTACCATTGTTAACCCCTAGATTTTCACCCTTGAAAATCTTGAGGGTTAAGAGCCAGCATGCATTCCTTTGGCTAGCATTCTGAGATTCTCCCAGAATTTAGCACTAGTTTTGAGCAAGAGGTTGGTTCCCATCAGAGGCAGGTATATGATCAGTACATGGTTGTTTGGTTTAGAGTTAGAGTTGACTTGGTTTCCAGGCATTTTTTAGAGAGATGTATACATACAGTAGGTGTTGTTATTTTTTAGGAGACACGGTTTGAGTGGGTCTCTTGACAATTTGGAGCAGTTTTGAGCATACGGTATGAGTCCTTGCATGATTCTAGGCCCGATGACACTTTTCCGAGCAACGTGCGAGAATTTTCTATTTTTAGCAGGTTTTTATCTAGGCCCCAGATTCAGATTCTGCGAGCACAGTATTGATCCTTGAGACATCCAGAGTCTTTTGGATCTTTTCCAAGATGATGTGGCACAATTTACTATTTTTAGCAGGTTGAGCACCAGGGCTTGCATGTCAGTTCTGATCACATATTCGGATCCCTTGCGAAAAGATGAGATCAATTAGTATAAAGTCAAGGGCATTCAGACGACTTTCTATTTTTAGTAGTTTCTATTTTTAGACAGTGACATGTGGCGGTGTTCTCCCAGTCATCCTAGGTGATGTGGACAGTTTCCCAAAATTTAGGAACTGGATTCTATTTTTAGAAATATCTATATTTAGCAGGTACAGTCATCATCCATGCAGTGCCAAGTGGCACCCTCAGAAATCGACATGTAGCAGAGTTATAGAGTGATATGGCATCAACCTAGGCATGGGTCGCATATTTCCAAGACTTGAGCATAAATAAATAATTAATTGAGAAAAGGGAGTCGCATAACTAGGCCTAAATTTAGCCGTATATTCCTCCGTATAATCACCCCTCCGAGATAATGTGGCACAATTTACTATTTTTAGAAGGTTGAGCACTAGGGCTCGCATATCAGTTCTGATCACATATTCGGATCCCTTGCGGAAAGACGAGATCAACGAGTATAAAGTCAAGGGCATTCAGACGACTTTCTATTTTTAGCAGTGTCTATTTTTAGCAGTGTCTATTTTTAGACAATGACATGTGGCAGTGTTCTCTGAGTCATCCTGGGTGATGTGGACAGATTCCTAAAATTTAGGAACTAGATTCTATTTTTAGAAATGTCTATATTTAGCAGGTACAGTCATCATCCATGCAGTGCCAAGTGGCACCCTGAGAGATCGACGTGTAGCAGAGTTATAGAGTGATATGGCATCCCCCTGGGCATGGGTCGCATATTTCCAAGACTTGAGCATAAATAAATAATTAATTGAGAAAAATGGGTTGTATAACTGGGCCTAAATCTAGCTGTATATTCCTCCATATAATCACCCCTCTAAGATGATTGGCACAATTTACTATTTTTAGCAGGTTGAGCACCAAGGCTCGCATGTCCGTTCTGATCACATATTCAGATCCCTTGCGAAAAGACAAGATCAATGAGTATAAAGTCAAGGGCATTCAAACAACTTTCTATTTTTAGCAGTGTCTATTTTTAGACAGTGACATGTGGCGGTGTTCTCCCAGTCATCTTGGGTGATGTGGACAGTTTCCTAAAATTTAGGAACTAGATTCTATTTTTAGAAATGTCTATATTTAGCAGGTACAATCATCATCCATGCAGTGTCGAGTGGCACCCTCAGAGATCGACATGTAGCAGAGTTATAGAGTGATATGGCATCCACCTAGGCATGGGTCGCATATTTCCAAGACTTGAGCATAAATAAATAATTAATTGAGAAAAGGGAGTCGCATAACTGGGCCTAAATTTAGCCGTATAATCACCCCTCCACTTGCCATGCATCAGCTCCTTAAAATTCGTCACCAGTTGAGTTTAAACCGTATTTTCCTAAAAATTAGGAAATTCCCTAAAAAATAGGGCGAATTTCTTCTTAGCCATAACGCACTCATGTTTTTGTCAATTTTAGCAAAAGGACATGCATTAGAAATCTAAATTTGGCCTCCATGCGTTTCTTTCACTCCATAAATCCAATTCACATTCATTATCATTCATTACTCCTCCCTTTCTTCCTCAAGTGCGCCTTCCTAAGTTTTAGGGTGCATTCTCCTCTCTTGTGCGCAAGTAACCTTCATGCAAACTCTCACATACACTCACTCATCTCACACTCCTCACATATCTCTCTTCCTCATGCACTTAGACTCCAAATTTAAACATTCATGTGTCTTCTCCTTCTCCCTTGAGATATGCGCACCCCATATGCTATATATTGGATGCTTCACAGAGATTCTTGGTCGGATCATTGCAGTAGCAGCATAGTGTCTCTCTTGTTCTCTAGTCTAGTGGCTCCTCTTTGAGCAAAGTAGTTATTGTATCCATTGTAGGCTTGCCAAGTGTGGCGCAAACAGTCCTCTTGTAAGCTTCATCAATAAAGAAGTGTGTGTTTGTCTTCAAACCTCTTCCTTGGCGGTATTATGGTAAATTTGTGATCTGATATGTCATTTTCTGAACTGTTCATTATGGTTAATTCTGATCTTTTTGAATAGTTTTCTTCTTCTTTCCAGTCTATTATCATTGTGCTAACCCTGCAAGTTCCCTCCAAGCGTAGAAGATTGTTTTTCCTCATCGTTTTGGACTACATTTACACGCTGTCCAAGACAAACAGCTTGTTGTTTTGTATGCAGAAATCAGACTTAAAGACAGCAGCAAGGTGCTTCATTGTGCCTAGGGACTCCCCCCAGAGGCTAGCAAGCACTAGCCCAAATGGAGAGGGGTTTGGTCAGTGACAATTTGGGGCCCTACTCCTTTAATTATCCAAGTTTTTCATAACAGGTTTATCAGCTCAGATTGGAGGGTAGAAATTTGTGCTAACAGCGCTGTTTTAGAAGGTGCTGTTACAGCAGTTTAACTGTTCTTGCTGCACAGAAATCTAGGTGTTAGTTTGACACAGATTTCTAGGGGCTTGGACTGTGTATTTGAGATAAGTACGGTGATTTTAATAGGCTGAAAGTACTGCTGCAATTTCTGAGTAATGTTCTTCATGAGCTCACAATAAAGAATCTCTCTTGACTGGTTTTACCTTAGGGGTTTTTCCAGGGGCATTTCCCAGAATATCTTATGTCAAATGTGTGATTAATATGCTGTCTACTGTTCATTAATTTCCGCTGCTAATTTTCAGTTTGCTTAGTCAATGTATTTCAATTTTGGGGTAAATCTTTTCTGGAATATCTCAAGCAGATAACAAACATCTAAGAAGGCCCAACAACCTTGTAGAATCACTGAACTTCACTCCGTTTTGGATCACCTATCTATGGTTTCTAAACTGTTTGATCTGCAGAAACAAAATATCATGTGATGGGGTGTAAGCTCACTAGTTTGCAAATGTTTTGACATAATCTTAATTTAAGTCATCAAGGGTGGTAAATCGATGGTTATCATGTGCAAACGACCTCACTGAGCTGAGGATCGTTACATGATTTGTGATCACTGTCAAGGGTTCCATTCACTGTTTGAAAAACTGCAGAGATTAAGTGCAATTTTGAGTGTCGTTACAGGTTCTGTTTAGAATAATCCTAAGCCACAAATTGATGCCAAATGAAGGTCAACGACCTCATCTAAAGTGTCAAACGTCACCTCTCTGTCATCATTGTTTTTCAGGGTTATTTCTGTCTAACACTGCATAGATTAAGTTTATTCAATTGTTGATGGTGTATCTTCAAATGCTCAAGTAACTTTGCTGGTTTACTGTTTCATGTACAAGGTCTTATTCCTCTATTTCTTGACCAGCACTCATAACCTTCCTTCAGCTCTATCCTTACAGTCGAAATCTGGTGCAAATAGATTGAGGACTGCCATAAATCTTTGGTTCAAGCACAGCTATGCTCTCAATGGTTAATAGCAATATTTCATGATTCAGGCATATGCTTTGAATAGTAGATGCCCAAACTTCGCCACTGTTTGAAATCTGAGTTTAATTATTTGCTACAGTATTACTGTCCTTTATGGTGTTTGGCACTGCAGTTCACTGTTTGAACACAATAATTCTGCAATCTGAGCATTAATACATTGCTGTTTGTTACACAATCTAAACACCTTTTGGGCAGCATTTGACATTTGATCATATCCTTTGGATGATGACACATGTAATTGGATCTTTGTCTCTGGTTAAAATCCGATATGTATAATCATTTGATGTTGGCTTAAAGTTTGGTTAAGGAGAGCAGTAAATCTGGTCAGCTGTGTGCATAAGTAACCTGCATAAGTTTGTGACAGTAAAGGCATTTTCAGTCTCATTTTCTTTTGCAATACTTGGCACGAACTTCATAAACAAAGGTCACTGTGGTAGTAACAATGTGGTGCAATCTGCTCATTAAACTTTACTTTTGATGTATCTTTGTTGGTATACTTTCACTTGCTGTCCCATACACAGTCCGGATATCCCTTTGCTTGGTTACATTCATTAATTATCGTGCCATTTGTTAAAGGTACTTCATCACTGCCATTGCATTGGTTCATTGATGTATGGTTTGAGTAGTGTCATCGCTCAGAGCCTTAGACACTCCCTAAAGGAAGAGTCCAACCTTACTGTGTGTGAAACGCCTAAGGATACTATCAAGTGAATCACTACCTGTCACCTATGTGATTCATTCCACTCTTTAGGTTAGGAAAACAAAGCCAAGGGGGGATTCCAGTGTGGTCAAGCTAAGTCCTATCGTTGTAATTGGGAAAAGGTGAGGACAAGGACTAGACTCAAAAACAAAGAGCACGCCCCTAGCAAATCTAAGCTGTCAACGAGGAAACCAGTGGATAAAGGGGCCTTCTGAAAACCAACCCTTGGGGGATGCCAAGTCCCCAAATCCTGGCTAGAGAAGGTGCAAGAGGCAGTTATGGTAACTTGCTCGCAACGTTCACCTAAGGTGTAACTACCCTCATGAAGACGGGCACCCTCCCTAGGAGCTGAAACAGCAATTATGCATCTGCTTCATGTACTGCAGGTACTTCCCACCCGCAGGCACCTCTGTAGATGTCCTAGGAATGGCCACTAGGGATACCACTTAACAATCGGCAATCGGCAGGAACAGTCGTGGATTGAGACCACATGTATGAGTTGGAAACTCTAAATCCAGTGCCTAGATAAATTATTTCTTTGTGATTTCCTTGTTGAAAATTAAATTGCAGCTCACAGAATAAAATTACTGACTGGAAATAAATAAATCAGCAGAAACAATTGAAACCAATTTCAAGCACATGCACACAGAAATTTCTGCCCTTCAAATCTGTTGTTCATTAAATTAATATCTTAACATACAAGGGCTTTCCCAACTAGGAAAATCTCACCTCGCTTGAGATCAATGGCTAGGATTCATCTAATTCACTAATGAATTAACCTTAGCATTTCATTAAATTAAACTCACTTTAATTATAAAAAGCACTTTACTTTAATAATTATTTTAATTAAAGTAAATTACTAAGGTTGAAGGCTTTGGACGACTTTCACACATCTAGACACTTAGACCTGTGCAGAAGTACCTGTTCGATGCTACAATCATCAATAGTATGGGCAAAGAAACTAAGCCCGAAATTCCGAAAAGCGATGCGACCCAGAGGAACTTCGACTTTCAAATCCCCGTACACATAGTAGTCCACGAATACTAGAACAAGCAGAGAGGGGATATCACCCCACTTGCTTTAAATGTGACCTCATGCTTAACTCTTGTGTGAGAGGAGATTTCCCGACAAACACTCCTTTCTACTAATGGATTTATCTCTCACTAGTGACTTCTAGTTTTGGTTTTATGGCCTTCGAAAATTTCCTCTCCAATCTAAACCAAGGCCCTAAATCCTATTCTAATGTTGGTTTGCTACAAACAGAAAAAGTCTAATTGATATTAAATTAATGTTTGTTTTAAGGTTGTTGATTACTCAAAGGGTTGCTTTTAGTGAGCTAGAAAGGCAACGCTTGATAAATGTTTGGAGAGTGAAAGATTAATTGCAAGTATATCAACATGTCAATGTACCATACATCAAATAGAATTGTTGAGCATGTATCCCTTTTAAAGGCATGAGAACCAATACAAATTTGTTCAATTTCAGAAAATACTAAATGTATTACAGTCATGCATTCATGAGCAATTTGAATCAGCATAAACATGTATCTCCTGCTTTCAAAGATATACTCTACTCTATTCCATTTAAGTATTCGTTGTGGTGAACCCACTTGGTTCACTTATGTAAATATCCAATGTAAAAGGACAATAGGTTGAAATCCATATAGGACAAGTAATAAATAATTGAATAAGATATGATGAATATTTACAATGAGAATGAGGGCCATATATATACCCACGCAGGGGTTCCCTTTTGCTAAGAGACGTGACCTTTCATTAGGAAGGTGTCTCTTTATTATATATTAATTATTAATTATTAAGTATTGCTAATATTTATTTATTTATATATTTTATATATATTTATGTTTGTTACATTGCCTTCACCTTTAGAAATGCTTTGTCCTCAAAGCATATTTATGGAGAGGCTTACATCTTTGTTCTGGCTCGCAATGTCTTCACATGATTCTCTGTTTTTGACATTGTCAAGATTGGCAATACGAGACGAAATGAGTGACGAAGAGTGAAGCAAAACTATCAAATTGTGAAAGGGTCAGACCATCCTAATTCAATCTTTTGTGGAATGTTGCACTTCCACGATGAATGGTTATCATGAGACTTGATTGCACTGGTATCAATATTTTTCGCAGGATAAGCTAGTTGTTCCCGACCAGAGTGATATTGATACTCTAACTATTTAAGATATCTTCTTTTGTGATTTGGATGTCGATAAGGAGTTCTTATGATATGATTTTCCTTTATCGTTCTTGTAGCATTTTCTTGGTTTAATTTTGGTATATGATTTTCTTCACACATTGATGTTGCTTGGTTGGTCATTGGATCTATTAAAATTGTAGCTTGGAAGGTGTCTCAACATAGGCCTAAGTGTCCAGGCATGTTGAACTTTGTTACACGTATAACGATATTATCGAAATTATCGCGATAATATCATCAAAGCCAACCTCGGCGATAATATTGCCTGAAATTATCGCGATAATTTCGATAATTTGAATTTATCCGGATAAATTGGGTAATTATCGCGATAAATTGGAAATTATCGCCCTGTCTACATCAATATCACCTTATTAACTAGATTCTTGGTCTTTTAACCCTCATTTTGCAAAAGTGAGTTTTGCCTCACACAATTTGACCAAAAATGTTGACAACTAATGGTAATGTTAAATTCTTAATGTAAAAAGATAAAAAGGAAATGTCAAATTACTTCCTTTTTATCCTTTTACTTAATTTTTTAGCATTACCATTAATTGTTTCAGGATGTTTGAGAGTAGTTTCAACATCATCGGACTTCATATGGAGAAAGTAGAATTTCATATCCCATTCAAAATTCAGCAGACTTAAGAGTTTTCAAAATTTCAGGATTGGTAGGATTGCAACATTTTCATTGAATTCAATCATGTATGATGGGTATGATATTGGCATTTAATCAAGAGCACCAAGCCCTTTATGTACCTTGATGTTGGTGGTATTGATTGTTGAACTCTTCCGTCATGGCCTTAGCAAAAATGTACCCTTCACACAAACCAAAATCATTGATTAATAATGTTAATCTTTTTCTACCATATTATAAGGGCTTGGATTAGGCGGTTTCATCAAAATAGGGTGGTGTTGACTAATGTCCCTAGAGGATCGAGGTAGAGGCAAAGGTTAGGAAAGAGGCAAAGGATGATACTAATGATGAGGATCCCAATATAAGTGATGGTGGAACATTGCTTGTCATTTAAATGATTTTGTTCATTTATTCATAATGTTTTCTTTCGAAATTTCAATAATTTTTTGGAATCATGGTTTGGAATCTTTAAAATATAATTTTTTCATTAAAATTTAAATATTTTATGTATTTTTTAGTAAACCAAGTCATTGAAATCAGATCGGTCCGAGTCAATGCGAGCCCAAGTCCAAGTTTTAAAACATTGGTTTGAGCTTTGAGGATACTGTGACCATTTTCCATCAAGCAAACAAGGGGAAATCCGTTGTTTCCATTGCCATGATTAATCTCATAAGATCATTTATTTTTGTTTGGATGTGATTTTGTAATATCTTGTCAAGACTTATGACTCAAGACAAATATCATATTTCAGTATCGATGTCTGATGTACCATTTGACATCTTATATATCAGTTTTATTTTCATATTTATGTAACAATGTGTTTGTTTAATGTTGATGTTGCTTTATAAGTTTAAAAAATTGAAAAAAAAAATATTTTGTATTTTTTCAAGTTTCCCAATAATTTCCGATATTTCTGATAATTTCAATTTTGGACACCTGGCGATCAATTCCTGATAAAGATTAACATTGTGCTGAAGACATTTAATTATGACCCAGATCAACATTCTTTTATCCTAAGTCTAACTTAGGAAAAGCATAAAAATTTATCATTTAATTTTTATTGGCTTTATTACTCAGATTTCCTTAGTTTCTCACTTAGGAAATTAATATTTCACTTAATGAATTTTCTTGACTCTTCTAGAAAGTTCATGAAAGGGAAATAGAGTAAAGTGAAAAAGATAAAAGGAGCTGAGGTGAGGGGTTGAGGACACACACACTCAAGCAAAATAAAAGAGGGCAATTTGGTTGAGGTAGAGGTTGACTTAGTCTGCAGAGGAAGAGGGTGAGTTGGTTGGGCTGAGCAGCAAAAGAAGAGGACGAATTTGTGTAGGCCGTACAACACACACAGAGAGGGTCGTACAACAACCAGAAGAGGCCAAGTCTAGCAAGTCGTATAGCAGCAAGGAAGGGATGAATTTCCCAGGCCGTACAGCAGCAAGCAAGGGACAAATTTCCCAGGTCGTACAGCAACAAGCAAGGGACAAATTTCCCAGGCCATATAGCTTAAGAGGGAGGCCGAATTTACTAGGTCGTACATGGCCTATGTTTGGGCATACTGGGTTGAGTTGTTGGGCCGTACAGGTCGAATCAGCTGGGTTGTATAGGCCAAATCTGGTTGGGTCGTATAGCCAAAAAGAGGGCAAAAATTCTCTGTAAGAATTTTCTAATTTTGCTACTATAATTTTTCCTCTGAAGCCAAATAATAAAGCCCCTCTTTGTTGGTTTTCCCCACACTAGGGTTTCCAGGGTAAAACGGTGTAAAGTTTATGTGACTGGTTCTTGTGTTTTCTACTATGCATTAGAGTTAGAACTTAGTTGTATTTTCTGTGCATAGTTCAGATTTAAATTTATGCATTAAAGATTAAATTTGTGTTATAAAACTATTGGCATATTAAATCAAATTGTTGGGTTTATAAAAGTTTAGCATGGTATCAGAGCTCAACCTCTGAATACAGAAAAACCAAGTGTTTGTCAGGAGTAAAAACCAACAAAGGAGGTCGAACTGCAAAGGAGGGCGAGTGAGCTAGGGCAGCAGAAAAATGGAAAATGTAGGGTTAAGATTTGAGGACAGATTGGAGGGCGCTTCTAACTTCAATCCATGGAGAGAGCACATAGCTTTGGTGCTAGAGGAGCAGGGGTTATGGGAGGTTGTTGAGGGAACCCCAATGCCCCCAACAGATCTAGCATAGCGTGCAGCTCATATCAGGAAGGATGTGAAGGAAAGAAGAATTATTATTGATGGGGTGAAGGACCACATCATTCCTCGCCTATCAAGAAAGAAGACATCCAAGGAGATGTGGGAATCTTTGACCAAACTGTACCAATCAGATAACCATAGCAGAAAAATGATGCTCAAAGAGAAACTCATGAGCACCAAGATGGCCAAGGGAGATATCGTTGCATCCTACCTCACCAAGCTCACTTACATCATAGATGAGCTGGTAGCAGTAGGGGAAGTCATGGATGAGACTAAGCTGGTGAAAATAGCCTTGAATGGCTTCACCAAGCAGTGGGACGTGTTTGTTGAGGAGTGGTGGCACAAAAGAAACTTCCCAACTGGGAAAGGCTATGGGACGACTTCACTCAAGAGGAGCTGCGAGTTGGGTCCTCACAGGCAAGCCAACTGAAAATTGAGGATGAGGAGAATCTTGCCCTAGCAGGCAAGGGAAAACCTAGAGCCAAGAAGGGCTCAAGTTGGGGGCAGACCTCAAAGGGTGAGAAGAAGAAGAACCTAAGCAAAGTGAAATTCTTTGCTTGTCACAAACCAAGACACTTTCCCAACCAGTGCCCTAACAAGAAGAAGGGCAACAAGAAGTCACAGATGGCAGCTTCAGCTTCAACAGAAGTTGATGATTTTGCAGCCAAATTTGAGAATGAGTTTTCACTCATTGAATGTCTTTCCAGTTTAGCCAGTAGTGGAGTATGGTACATTGACAATGGAGCCTCCAATCACATGATTGGAGTGCGTGATTACTTCTCCAGCCTAAGGGAGTCGGAGATGGACCTCTACATAGAGATGGGCAATAATGCCAAGTGTCAGGCAGCAGGCCATGGGATAGTCATATTTCAAAGGGAGTCTGGGAAGCCACTGACGGTGAAGGACGTGTTGTATGTTCCGGGGATGACGAAAACTTGATTTATGTTTCATCCTTGGAGGACAGAGGCTACGTGGTCACATTCCAGGATGGGAGAGTGTACATTCAGCCTAAGGACTCCAAGACATCCAAAGTGATTGGAGTCAGGTGAGAGAAGTTGTATAGGCTTCAGTTCGAGCCAACTCGAGCTTTGGTAAGCAACACTTGTAACATGGCAGAGTTATGGCATAGGAAGATGGCACATTTGCATCATGGACTCGAAGTGCTCAAGGAGATAATGACAAGCCTTTCAGACTTCAGCACAGAGCATCATGAGGTATGCAAAAGGTGTGCTATAGGGAAGTATACCAAAAGTTCAAAACAACTTTCCCAAACAGTGTCAGCAGATCAGGGGGCATTCTAGATTTGATAAACTCAGACATATGTGGGCCCATATCTTCAGTATCCTTGAGTGGGTACGAGTATTGTGTCACCTTCATCGATATCATTCTAGGAAGACCTGGATCTATTTCATGAAGACCAAGGACGAGGTCTTCAATCGGTTCCAAGATTTCAAAGCTCATGTGGAGAACCAGACGGGAAGAAAGATCAAGACAGTGAGATCTGACAATGGAGGCGAGTACACCTCGAAGGCCTTCAAGGATTTATGTGTAGGTGTTGGGATACAGAGGGAGTTCACTGTTCTGTACAACCCTTAGTAGAACGAGGTGGCGAAAACGAAGAACAGGAACATAGTTGGGGTTGCAAAAGCAATGTTGTATGATCAGGATCTGCCTAGGTTCTTAGGGGCAAAGGCTTGCAACACTGCAATCTACATATAGAACAAGAGTCCTCACAGGGTGTTGGGGAGAAAGACTCTTAAGGAGGTCTTTTCCAGCTACATGGATCTGATGAGCGAATTGTTAGAGTCTGAGCCTTCCAGCTTTCAAGAGGCATCACAACAACAAGTGTGGCGAGATGCCATGGTGGAAGAGTATGCTTCCATCATGAAGAATGACGTATGGGAGGTTGTGCCACGGCCAGAGGAGAAATCAGTGATAGGCTCGAAGTGGATCTACAAGATCAAGCACGCTGCGGATGGTAGTGTGGATAAGTTCAAAGCCCGGTTTGTGGCTAAGGGGTTCTCTCAGAAAGAGGCAGTTGATTACGATGAGACTACCGCCCCAGTAGCCAGGTACACTTCGATCAGGGCCGTGATCTCTATTGCAGCTGAGATGGGGTGGAAGATCCACCAGATGGACGTGAAGACGGCCTTCCTTAATGGCATCATTGAAGAGGAGGTGTATATTCAGCGGCCAAAGGGTTTTGAGGTGCAGGGGAGGGATTCCCATGTATGTAGATCGAAGAGAACCTTGTCTGGGCTCAAGAAGGCTCCCAGGGTGTCGTATTCGAGGATAGATAGCTACTTGCAGGGCATGGGCCTCACCAAGAGTGAGGTTGGCTCAAACCTCTGCTACATCATTGTTGGAGGTGAGCCACTCATTCTTGTGTTGTATGTGGATGACCTGTTTCTCACAGGTTCAGAGAGGCTCATAGCAGAATGCAAGAGGGACCTTGCTTCGGAGTATGAGATGAAATATTTGGGGTTGATGCACTACTTTCTGGGGTTAGAGGTGTGGCAACGAGATGGTCAGACTTTCCTTGGATAGGGGAAGTATGCAGTGGAGATTTTGAAGAGGTTTGGGATGCGGGACTACGGGCTTATGTCTACGCCCATGGTGACCAACTGGAAGAAGATTGATGCTTCAAGATCAGAGGCAGTGGACCCTACTTTATACTGGCTCTCTCATGTATCTAGTCAACAATAGACCAGATATATGTTTTGCAGTTAACACACTCAGTCAATTCATGGTTGAGCCGAGGAGAGTACACTAGGTGCAACAAAACATGTCCTAAGGTGATGACCCTCAAAGTCTTAGACATGCATGGGTCTTATTTTTCATTTATTTATTCATCTAGCTTCATTTGGCTAGCCACTTTTTGCTTATAATAGCCTTCTAGAGGGAGCTTAGCATTGAGTTACCATTCTCAACTTGTTTTTTACTACCCTTTCTTGCCTTTTTATTTTAAATGTTTGGCTTATTGAATGAATCCCTTTTCTTTAGATATTCTTAGACAAACTCGAGACTAGGGGCATTGGCCTTATTAATGATGGGAACTGTCCAAGCTTAATATTTGGCGTTTTTAACTTTAGCTCTTCACCTCTTAGCCTTAATGGCTTTATTTATTCAGGCTTTAACTTTGACCTTTCCTTTTGAACTTTGAGAAATCATACATGACTAGGATGCAATTTTTTATGTTGATGGAATGAATGATGTTGGGGATGTGAAAAGTGGTTAGCATAGTTGGGATATGGATAGCGCTATCTAGCCTAGACACCTAGTGGTACAAGTTAAACTAAGAAATGACATGCTTCTAACAGAAACATGTTCCCCAAGGTACTATGAAGTAGGTAACAAAACTATATAATGTTATGAAATGCCTAAAGACAATCATTAGATGTGTACCTCTTTATGATGAGCCAAGATGTTATATCATCATGCCCAAATGGGTATCAATACATGGAATATCAGATGAAGCAAACTAACCATACCATACCATAGTGCATATGCCATCCGATGAGCAAGGATGATAGTGAGCTACACCAGAGTTGAGCTAGCACAATCATGTGAGATAAAGAAGAAGATTGTCTGGATCTAGCAAAGATGAGCATGACACCTCATGCAAGCAGCAACACGACACCCTTGCGAGGGCATCCAAAGGTTGTTACCCCTTGGAGGGTAACAAGTAGTGTTATCTTGTTGTCCTAATCTCACTTTGCATATCTATTGGATACTTGTTAATGATCTATTATACTTCGTTTAGCAGTACAAACGATATCTTTAATACTCTATTATACTTGGCACATAACCTATCCTCTTCACTCAGTTACACGTTGGAATCTAATTCAATTAGTTGATGATGAATAAGTGGTTAATGGCAAATTGTGAATGGTTATGATACATTGATATTTAATGTGTGATGCAATACAAACATCTAAAGTTCCAATTAGTTGTTTCAAATGAGCATTGTTGTTTAAGTTGTATTCATTTATGCTCATTACAAAATGTTTTCTCTCGTTTGACGTGTTTTATCCCTTTAGAAAAGATAGAAACCTTGATTCAAATCAAGTCCTTGCCTTCTCTCGTCCAAAATACAATGATAGTGTTAGAATATGATGGATGTGCTCGTTTTACCATAGACAATATCACTATTGTCACCCAACCATAGGCCGAAGCCACCCTCCAAGCACCTTAACCTTGATAGAGAATCATTCCGAAAGTAAACCCTAGGCTAGATAACCAAACAAAGGGTGGCGCACCTTTCACCAAGGATAGCGCACCAAACAAGAACTGATCAGATAGTCCAAACCATAACCAAGAGATAGTCCAAGCCAAACACGTAATCTGCTAGCTGCAGCAGCTGCAATGACAGCTCTCCTCCAAACTTGCGCACAAACTGGCTAACTGAAGTGC
>ML830949.1:55436-65742 GCA_009831015.1 Picea engelmannii | reverse complement strand
GTGGGAAACTTACTGAGAGAAAAATTCCATAGAGGATTTTGGAATACTTGGGGCCAATCCCACTTGAGATTTTTTTATGGATGCAATTAAGGAGAAATATTACCTTGTGGGAAACTATGATGACCAGTACATGAGATGAACCATGTTGCATCAAAAGCGGGACCAGATAGTGATGGAGTCCACAAATACCTTCCATGCCTTGCGCACTAAGGTGGGTATCAAATTCTCTGAGAGGAATCTCATTCTAAAACATTGCGGGGCTCAACATAGGTACATCCAAACAAAATGGAGTTTCTAAACATCTCATCACTAGGAGTCGCTTATAGATATGTTTTCAAAATTGAGCATAACTTTAAGCAGTAGAAGCAGGAATTTGGGTATGCAAATCTGCAACAACCAAAGTATGGTAAAGGCAATCCTAACTCACAGAAAATTCAACCACAAGACAACCAGTCCAAGCTACATGAAAAGAAGGATAACATGAAGACAAAGAAGGACACTGGAAAGTGGTATGAATTCCACAAAATCCCTTGGCAGAACACAAATGAATGTCACTCGAAAAAATCATTGGTGGTCGAGCTCAAAGAAAGAGAGTCGAGCCCCAACTTACACTCTGATTCATACAATAATAAAAGGAGATAGATAATTGATGTAGAACTGAATATTGTTGTCGCGACTGTGAAAATCCAACCAAAAGAACTAGAGGATCCTAAGGAGGGGGAGCACCTTTTCCATTCACTGATGTGAGTGAAGGGGACCATGCATCGTGTTGTTTATGAGTCTGGACCTTGTAGTGTGATTTTTACTCTAGAGGGTCATCCCTACAGGATACCATAGGTAGTTTCAACTACTGCCCCGACAAAACAGTGTCGTAAAGTAATATCTCATACCGCAAAGTTTAGCCTCTTCACAATATGATCAGAACAGAAGGACACTACAACCATTGTATCCTCGTCCCAATACTTTTCTATCCAATTGAAAAAAATCAACAAGATTGTATAAGATCACAAGATATTCCTACTGCACCTATGGGGGTGACTCCTGATGCAGGAGCATCACCAACTCATCAAGCGAGCCAGCGCGAAGTGGAGGACAGCTGGACACGCCAGCACAAAATTTTTGAAAAATGCTTTGGAAATTTTTGTGCAAATCTTAAATGAGTCATTTAAGAGGAGGCGCTTTTGTATATTGTAATGGACCTTGAGCGTATAACTCTCGTCCTTTAGTAGATAGTCGGCATTTAAAATAGTTAATGCTGGTAGATAGGAATTTAATTGTAGATTTGATAGCTTTAGAGTCCAAGAGGGAAAATGGATATAGACACCCTCATTGTATTATTGTAACATAACCCCTGAACATAGAACAGGAGCAAGAAAAAAAAGGTAGGCAGAGAACTGTATGAAGAACACCCATGTACAGGAATTTGAATTAATAGAAGAAAGCTTTGATTCAAATTCATGGTTTGTGTTGTTTCTCTATGTGTTGATGTTATGCTCATGAATGTTTGCTTCCTGTCATGCATTTGCTTTTATATGTTGTGTATGTGATTTCATGGTTGAATGGAAGTCTGAGAGGGAGGTAGAATGAGTTTCAATTATTTCTCTAATTGAGCCAGAGGATTCCTGCAAGGAGTGAAGTTGAATTGTCTGCAAGGAGTGCGTTGACAGAAGGGTTCAATTACATATAACCTTTGTTCTCATTTCCTCAAAGGTGCAGATAGGTGCAGTACCGTGCAAGGAGTGCGCAGGCCAAGAGAAAGCCTTAGGGTTGTGAACCTGAGTAAAGCTTGGAAGACTACTGTTGCAGGAGTGCGTAGAGTCAAGCGACTTCAACACTTACACGTTGTTGAAGGTTTGCCACAAGGAGTGCGCGCAAGAAGTTCTCTGAAGGACTTGAGAAGTCGAGAACAAGCTCAGGAGAAATAGGCCTTCGAATTTACTAAAAAATAAATGAAGGAAAGATCCTATTTTAAGTCTGAGGGAAGTGCTGTAGGCTAGCGAGCAAGCAGACAAGTTCTGTGGAAGAACCTGTCGTCATCTTGGTGGCTAAGAAAGGAAGGACGGATGAACGGAATCCTGGGAGGAGATTTCACAAAGTTCCGTGGGCCGTCAGATCTCACGGAGGTGTAGGGAGGTTACAGTATAAGCTTGGAGGAGGTTCGAAGCTCAGGAGGGGCAGAGTCGTCGATCCCGAGTCATAGGGACCATCAGATCTACACGTGACATCGCATATTGTGGATTCACAAGTTGAAGTTCCAAATTTGTGCAACGAGTATTGTGATATCGCGATCCAGGATATCCCGACAAGATCAGAGCCACCCATCAGGAGGGATGCATGTCAGGGGATCCAGGAGAGTCGGAGTTCGGAGTATCGGGGATTCTGGAGACAGGATACTCTTACAGATTGAAATCACGATCCGCAATATCCCGACAGAAGGATCGTGTGGGCCACAATGAGGGTTAGTGGAAGCCAAGTGGCATATCATATCGAGGATCGAGAAAAGGAAAGTCTCGAATCCTTTGGTATCAGGATTTGCGATCCCGCAAATTCTGAAATCCTGATCGAAGCAACGGGAAGTGGAAAGGTCAACTCGCACGTGCGCATAGGAGATTCGGTGCATCGGGTATCGGGAGTCGACAAATTATAGTACTTGATATCGTGAGTAGCGATATCCCGACAGAGAAAAAATCTCGAAAGGGGGAAGATAAAGTCATCGTTGACTAGCCATCGGGCCTTGGGGATTCGAGAGCCTAGTGATTGACAGTGAACTTGCGAAGCTGCGAGTTCTGATCCTCTGATAAATAGAGAAGGAGGGATCGCGAGAAGAATCTGTTGGTGTAGATTTCCCGATAGGGAAATAGAAGAACCTTGGTGTTCTTCGGGAAAGGGAAGAGAAGATCCTGTGAGAGGGGGAATGCTCCGAGGAGTGCGACTGCGTCAGGAGTGGTATCATAGCGGGAATATCTCTTTGCTTTATGTAGCTGAGAAGAGGAGAATTTTCCATGCCACCAAGGAGAGAAAGGCAATCACCTCATCTAGAGGATAGGGAGGTGCGGAGAAGAGGCAGGCTGGTAGGAAATCCAGAAATGGAGAGACAGATGTGTGATATACGAGCAAGACTCGAGGAGATGGAGACGGCGCAAAGATGCACAGTCAGTGCAGGGGATCTCAGTGATTCCGATGGCGAGATTGAGGCTGAACGCGAGGAGGAAGTTGCAGCCGAAGATGCAGCAAATGAACGCCTAATTAAAGCCATTGCCAGGATGGACGCAAAGGCGAAGATGGACATTCCATTCTACGAGGGGAATATGGATGTAGAAGAGCTACTAGATTGGATTAGATCTCTGGATACATACTTTGACTATGAGGATGTTGAAGAGGATAATAAAGTCAAGCATGCTGTTACACGCTTGAAAGGACATGCAACATTGTGGTGGGACGAGCTACAAGCTGACAGATGCTGCAAAGGCAAGCAGAAGATCAAAATTTGGGATAGAATGATTGCGAAGACGAAAGAGAAATTGATCCCAAGAGACTACCAAATTTCTTTGTTCAGGAGGATGCAAAACCTGAGACAGAAGCTGATGACAGTGAAAGAATACACTGAGGAATTCTATCGACTAAACATCAGAGCAGGTCATTGGGAGAGCGATGATGAAAAGGTTTCTAGATATCTGAATGGTCTAAGATACGACATTCAGGATGAACTGAGCATGGTAACCATCCGAACAGTGGAGGATTCTTATCATATGGCTTTGATAGCTGAAGAGAAGTTGAGCCGTAAGCAAGGTCAGCGAGGGCAAGGCAGAAGTCAGCCCAGAGGCAAGTCGGTTGCCCAAGATAAATACCAGAAGCCCAAGGAGGAAAGGAAGAAGCCTCAGGGTAAACTAGAGAGAGGTGGAACCTCACAGAGAGGACCATATGTTGAACAAAGGGGGCAGCATACAGAGCAGAGTGGAGGATATGCTGACAACAATACTTTTCCTCGTACTATAGGTAGAGGAAGAGGAAGAGGTGGAGTAATCACATGCTTCACATGCGGAAAGAATGGGCACAATTCCTATGAGTGTCCAGAGAAAAAGAAGGATGTTGGAGAAGCTCACATCACTGAAGCACAGAGGCGGGATGTTGAGGCAGAAGACGCAGAAGGCGGAAGGTCACTGATGATGCGAAAAGTCCTTTTGACACCTGAGAAGGGGGTGCAGGAAAGCTCATTCCAAAGGACCAGACTGTTCATAACAGCTTGCAAGACCAAGGATAGGGTGTCCAAGGTCATTGTGGACAGCGGTAGCACAGATAATATCGTTTCTACAGAGATGGTAGAGAAGTTGGAGCTGGAGATGACTCGTCATCCGAGTCCATACAAAGATTCATGGCTACAGAAAGGACACCAGGTAATTGTTACTAAACAATGCTTGGTTGAATTCAAAATAGGTGGATATAATGATAAGATTCTATGTGATGTTATTCCCATGGATGTATGTCATTTATTGCTTGGTAGACCATGGAAATATGACATAAATGTGATTCATGATGGGAGAATGAACACATATACCCTGGAGAAGAATGGGAGAACCCATATGTTGCTTCCGATAAAGGATAAAGAGGTGAATACGGAAGTAAGCAAGACAATACTTCTCATGAGTGGGAAGGAGCTTCTTACAGAGGTGAAGAAGAAAGAAGCTCCACAATTCTTCATGATCAGAAAGCCGAGAATTGTTCTGACTAGCACAAGAGTGGACGATCTACCAGATGAGATTCAGGAACTGCTGGAAGAGTTCGCTGATATCATAGTCGACGAATTACCTCGTTCGTTGCCACCGATGAGGAGTGTGAGTCATCATATAGACCTCATACCAGGAGCCAGTTTTCCAAATAAAATCGCGTACAGGTTGACACCGCAAGAAAATGAAGAGGTTAAAAGGAAGGTCTAGGAGCTATTGGACAAAGGATTGGTCAGGGAGACTTTGATCCCATGTGTTGTTCCAACAGTGCTCAGTCCAAAGAAATATGGAGGTTGGAGGATGTGTACTGACTCAAGAGCGATCAACAAGATAACCATCAGGTACATATTTCCACTGCCGCGAATGGATGATCTGATGGATTGCCTAAGTGGGGCAAAATATTTTTCAAAGATAGATTTGAAAAGCGGATATTACCAGATTCGCATGAGAGAAGGTGATGAGTGGAAGACAACCTTCAAAACCAACGAGGGTTTGTATGAATGGCTAGTCATGCCGTTTGGCTTGACGAATGCACCATGTACATTCATGAGGCTGATGAATGAAGTCCTGAGGGAATTCATCGGGAAGTTCGTCATTGTGTATTTGGACGACATACTAATTTATAGTAAATCAGAGGCTGAACATGTGAAACATTTGGCCATTGTGATGAAGAAGCTACACCAGGAGAAGTTGTTGATAAACATGAGGAAATATTCATTCATGAAGACAAAGCTCATTTATTTGGGTTTTGTTATATCGACAAATGAATTGAGGATGGATCCAGATAAGATAGAAGTGATCAAGAATTGGCCATCACCAAGAAATGTTTTTGAGGTGAGAAGTTTTCATGGTTTGGCTAGTTTCTACCAGAAGTTCATCAGGAATTTTTGTGGAATTAGCGCAGTGATGATGGATACATTGAAGAAGCGGCATAAATCTTTTCACTGGACAACAGAGGCTGAGAAAAGATTCAATCTGTTGAAGCAGAAGATCATGGAACAACCAATGTTGGTGTTGCCAGATTTCCTGAAGACATTTTAGGTGAAATGTGATGCAAGTGGGTTTGCCATAGGAGTGGTCTTGTGTCAGGAGGACATACCAATTGCATATTTCAGCGAGAAGATGAATGAGGTGAAATTAAAATACTCCACGTATGATAAGCAGTTTTATACTATCATACAAGCACTGAAAAAGTGGAGGCATTACTTGATCCCAAAAGAATTTGTTTTGTATAGTGATAACCATGCATTACAGTTTGTGACTCAACAAGAGAAGTTGAATCAAAAACATGCAAGATGGGTAGAGTATATGCAGAATTTCACATTTGTGATTAAACATATTTCAGGTACTGCTAACAAAGTGGTTGATGCTTTAAGCAGGAAGTGTTTGTTGCTGCAGGAATTCCGAGTCAAAACATTGGGTTTTTAAAATCTCATGGACATGTATGCAGGTGATGCAGATTTTGCAGAAGCATATGAAGCAGTTGAGAATCCAGTTGTCAGAGACAGAAGCCAGTGGATAGATTATATGATCCAAGAAGGATTGTTGTTCAGAGGCAATCAACTATGTATTCCGAAATGCTGCATGAGGGAGCACCTGTTGAAGGAGAAGCACAATGGTGGATTAGCAGGACACTTTGCCCATGAAAAAACATTCGCAAAGATGAGAGAATCATATTTTTGGCCATGGATGCGAGCAGATGTCAAAAGATTTGTTGACAGGTGTAGAGTTTGCCAGCATTCGAAGGGGAGAAAACATAATGTAGGTTTATATCAACCATTGCCCATACGAGAGAGGCCATGGGAGGCGATAAGCATGGATTTTGTATTGGGTTTGCCAAAGACACAAAGAGGTGTTGATTCAGTCTTTGTGGTCATGGAAAATTTTTCTAAGATGGCACATTTTATTCCATGCCAGAAGACCAGCGATGCGACACACATCGCAAATCTGTTTTTCAAAGAGGTCATTTGACTTCATGGATTGCCGAAAATTATAGTTTCAGACAGAGACACTAAATTCATAGGGCATTTTTGGAGAACCTTATGGAAGAAGCTAGGAACTAATTTGATGTTTAGTTTAGCTTATCATCCTCAGATGGATGGACAAACAGAAGTGGTCAACAGAAGTCTGGGAGACCTGTTGAGGAGCCTGGTGGCAAAGCACCATAGCAGTTGGGACCACATATTACCACAGGCAGAGTTTGCATACATTGACTCAGTGAATCGAAGCACAGGGAAAAGTCCATTTTAGATTGTGTATGGTACACAACCGAGAGGAGTTTCTGAACTGAGAGATTCAGAACAGACTGCTACTAGCAGCGCTAGTACAAAAGAGTTCGCTGAAGCGATCAATGAACTTCACGGCCATGTGAAGGAACGACTACTGAAATCCAGCCAGGAGTACAAGCACAGAGCAGATCAACATCAGAGACAACTTCTGTTCGAAGTTGGTGATATAGTTCTGGCACATTTGAGGAAGGAAAGGTTCCCGAGGGGAACATACAATAAGTTAAAGATGAAGAAAATCGGACCATGTAAGGTCTTGAGAAAATTTGGAGAAAATGCTTATGAGATCGAGTTGTCGGATGGCATCGGAATATCTCTGATATTCAATATCGCAGATTTATACCCATATAGGGCTGGAGAAGAAGAGACTAGAACTGAACAACCAGTGATCTAGTGGATGAAACAATTGCCAGTTGCAGAGAAGCCGCAGATGGAATGCATATTGGACAAGAGAGTGGGTAAGAAAACCCGAAGGAAGGAATACTTCGAGTATCTGGTCAAATGGAAGGGCCACCCAGTGGAAGATGCCAGCTGGGAGACTGAAGAAGTGATACAAAAGCATGGACAAACTGTGCAGGAGTTCATGGACAGGAGCCCATGAAAATTTTCAAGCTGAGGAGTATGATGCAGGAGCATCACCAACTCATCAAGAGAGCCAGCGTGAAGTGGAGGACAGCTGGACATGCCAGCACAAAATTTTCAAAAAATGATTTGGAAATTGTTGCGCAAATATTGAATGAGTCATTTAAGAGGAGGCGCTTTTGTATATTGTAATGGACCTTGAGTGGAAAGCTCTCGTCCTTTAGTAGATAGTCGACATTTAAAATAGTTAATGCTGGTAGATAGGAATTTAATTGTAGATTTGATAGCTTTAGAGTCCAAGAGGGAAAACGGATATAGACACCCTCATTGTATTATTGTAACATAACCCCTGAACATAGAACATGAGAAAGAAAAAAATAAGAAGGTAGAGAACTGTACGGAGAACACCCATGTACAGGCATTTGAATTAATAGAAGAAAGCTTTGATTCAAATTCATGGTTTGTGTTGTTTCTCTGTGTGTTGATGTTATGCTCATGAATGTTTGCTTCCTGTCATGCATTTGATTTTATATGTTGTGTATGTGATTTCATGGCTGAATTGAAGTCTGAGAGGGAGGTAGAATGAGTTTCAATTGTTTCTCTAATTGAGCCAGAGGATTCCAGCAAGGATTGCAATTGAATTGTCCGCAAGGAGTGTATTGATAGAACGGTTCAATTAGAGATAACCTTTGTTCTCATTTCCTCGAAGGTGCAAATAGGCACAGTGGAGTCGGAGTTCGGAGTATCGGGGATTCCGGAGATAGGATACTCTTACAGCTTGAAATCGTGATCCGCGATATCCCGACGGAAGGATCGTGTGGGCCACATTCAGGGTTAGTGGAAGCCAGGTGGCATATCATATCGGGGATCGGGAAAAGGAAAGTCCCGAATCCTTTGGCATCAGGATTCGTGATCCCGCAAATTCCAAAATCCTGATCGAAACAACGGGAAGTGGAAAGGTCAACTCGCACGTGCGCATAGGAGATTCAGCACGTCGGGTATCGGGAGTCAGCAAATCATAGTACTCGATATCACGAGTAGCGATATCCTGATAGAGAAAAAATCCCGTAAGGGGGAAGATAAAGTCAGCATTGACTGGCCATCAGGCCTCGAGGATTCGAGAGCCTAGTGATTGAAAGTGAACTTGCGAAGCTGCGAGTTCTGATCCTCTGATAAATAGAGAAGGGGGGATCGCAAGAAGAATCTGTGGGTGCAGATTTCCCGATAGGGAAATACAAGAACATTGGTGTTCTTCGGGCAAGGGAAGAGAAGATCCTGTGAGAGCGGGCATGCTCCGAGGAGTGTGGCTGCGTCAACTCCACACTTCCCATTCAACTCAAGTTATGATAAATCCCTTCATGTTCTTCATGGTGCATCCTCACAAATAGAGTCCCCCCACACTTAGGCATATCATGTAGCTAGATTGGTTCAATGGATCCAACCCCTCCAACAAGAGGGTCATAATGGCCTTCAACAAGCTAAGCAGGACAACTTCTTCTACAAGGAAAGTAGTTCACTAAGGTTCAGATTCAACAAAAGCCTCCCAGAGGACCTAATGAAATGGAGACAATTGCTTCCTAAAGGGGTAGGATTGATCAAGATAGAAATCGGTGGCCACCCACCTATACCACTGGCTGAAAACAAGGGTTTCCACCTTGGTATTTTTTCTACAATTTTTCAAGTCCCAAACTTCTGGGGTTGTTTTGAGGCCCTAAACAATGTTTTATAGGCCCACCACATTCACACCATAGACTCTAGTGAGAGTGTGATGAAAAAATGTGTATTCCTCAAATAGATCTTTCAAATGAGCTATTGTGCACTGCAAACATAGATCATATGAAAAATTTACACCCTTAGGAAGTTGACATACCAACTTACCCCACTAGGGCCCATGTAAAGTTTGGCCTTTCATCTTCCGCGGTTAGGGTTTTGGATTTTTTTCATGTTAAAAAGGCCTCTAGAGCCTCATTGTAATCATCACCTTCTTCTTGTGAATGAGCATAACCATCACATATCTTCTCAGAGATAAGCTTCCACCATTTTAGCAAGTTCATTCACTCTGTATTTTTACAATTTCAGTGCATTTATTCATTAATAAAAATTGTGCGTTACTATATATATGTGTTTCTCGCAATATTTTTGTGTATTTACTCGTTATATTTTTTCCTTAATTTCATTCTCAAAATAATCTCAATCAGTGGTATCAGAGAAGGTTTGTTATTTTTATTTCTTAGTGCATGTGCTCGACGAGGTCAGGGTACAGAGATTTGGGTCTTAAGCTAGTTTTCCTTGAGGAGAACCACTCTCTTTAGCCCAAGTAGCATCCTCATCATCTAAAATAAGTACAATCAGAATAATTATAGTTGTTTCCCCTTCAAATGCCTCAAATTCCTTCAACATTTATTCTATTGAGAACATAGCCTTTACATCCTCTCAAAATAGGTGGTGTTTTTTATTTGTTGAGGTGACCTAACCTACTAAAATGTCTAACTCCAAGACCTAGGTGAGAGAAATACCTTTGTTTTGAATTTGGAATGTGTTGGATCATATTATGCATAAATTGTAATGTGATTTTATAATGACACGAGTCAAGCCATGTGAGCTTAAATAAATGTCCCACTTGTAAATGATGTAAATATTTTATTATTGGTTCATAATATGGAGCTCAAGGCTAAGGCCCAATTAGAAAATGGCTAGGCATGTACATGATGTAGA
>ML830949.1:30710-55336 GCA_009831015.1 Picea engelmannii | reverse complement strand
CAAGTAGTTTAAAGTTTTATAATCAAAGTAATTATCTCCCATACTTGTCTAGTAAATGAGCATTTTATAAAAATGTGGTATGCAGATTCAGAATACATAGAAGGAAAATATTTGGCTGAGACCAAGCCTTTTTTTTTGGGGGGGGGAGGATATCCCATGTGTTAAGTTTGTAAGCAATCATCAACCAAGTAAAGTGTTTGATCTTGGGGGGAATATGCCAGGACCAAAAGACTTTATGCCATCCTTTGACAACTGTGTGAGGATGTGTATTCATAATCGTTGCATATATATTTTGGACAGATGGATTGCATGATCAGTTTCCCCCCATCCATTGTAATTGATCTTTTGAATCGGATAGGTGTATACCCAAAAGAGATAAGGCTGAACAAAAGATATTCTATTCACGTGAAAGATCGGGATTAAGTCTAAGAGTTGCGCTGGTTATCCATGTGTCTGGCAGGTAATCTCGTTTAATAGAGTCACAGATTTGATATAGATACCAACAGTTTTGTAAATGAAGTTGTGTGATTAGTTGCGGAGATAGAATAATTGAAACCTCCAATCCCATAACTCGATCACGCCCAAGTGCTATTGACTGCCCTGAGCCGGGGAGCCAACTAAGCCATCGTGTAAGCAAATCCTTTGCTTTTGAAATGTTCCTCCAAAAGGAAGATGTTGATCTGGTGTTAATATTTTCTGATAATAGCCATCTATTAACTGTATGTTGGCAGAGATATTTGCCAATGATAACAGTATGGTAGATTCAAGGATATTTTAGCACACGCCATAGTGAAGAAGCCGCAAGCGCTTGACTAAAATGAAAGATGTTTTGGATACCCCATCCTCCCTGTTATTTTGGTTTGGTGAGTGCTTGTCAGTTGCAGAGATGCTTTCGAGAGTGGTCAGAACAACCCGACCAGAGGAAGTTGAAAATCAACTCGCTGAGTTTTCAGAGGACCGTGGTAGGAATGGCAGCTAGTGCCATCTAATGCAACCTATCCTTCAAGGACAACTTTGATGAGGGTTTACCCACCTCCAGGAGAGAGCCACCTGGTGCACAGTGGTTGGTCTTTTCTTCCACTTTGGCAAGTAGCCAATTCTAGTCCTAAGTCCTAAGTCTTGTAGGAGTTTGATTTTAAATGGTAGCCGAGGTAATTGATATCACAGTGGCTGGTCTTTTTTACCACTTTGGAAAGTACCCAGTTCAAGTCCTAAGTTTTGTAGGAGTTTGATTTTAAATGATAGCCCAGGTAATTGAGACCAAAAATGAGAGGAGTGAAAGTATAGGAAAAGATACCTTTAATCTCTTCGAGAGTTTGCTGAACTAAATTTTCAAAGTAAAAAGTGGATTTTTCCCAATTTGAAACTTATTAAACCGTATGTAATTTTATTTTTTAATTATTAGTAAACCTAGAGTATTCTCATAAAATATTCAAGATTCTTTTATTTGAATGCACTCGTTCATCTAATTTCTACCGACTCTAGACTAGAGATATGCTGACTCAATATAAATATAATCCTCGATACATCATTTCTCACATTCCATCGCATATGTCGATTCCATTATGAAAATTTTCAGGTCGGATTTGCCTCGTCCTGGCACTTAGGGTTTTGATTAAGGCTTTTTTTAGATAGGGTTTGTCTCGAGAAAGAGGCACTTAGGGTTTTGATCAGGGCTTTTTCAGATATTGTTAGGCTCGACAAAGAGCCACTTAGTGTTTTGATCAGGGCGTTTTCACATAGGGTATGTCTCGACAATGAGGAACTTAGAGTTTTGATTAGGGCTTGGATACTTCCAGTTAACCTATGGGTAGTTCTCTGAGGCAGATTCGCGGGGCGTATTTTGAGGGTTTAGTGAATGCCGCATCCTTTTCCACCAGGGTTCGGAGTTTTGATTGTGATTTGCAGATTCGTACTACGAATTTTCCACCCGTTGTCTTAGTTGGAAGGGAATGATAGATGTGGCTTCCTTGCTCATTCGTTGATTCAATGAATCAGCGAATCAGTTTGATAACTCATTAGGGTTCCATGGCTTTATAGGGTCTCCACCGGTTGGCGATTGTTGACGTGGTTCTGACATGGGTTGGGGCAAACCCGCCACACTTCACCACTCTGTCTCATGGCCTCTTCTCAAACATATGATTTGCGGAAGGGGATTCCCTTCCAATTAAGGTTAAATGCTCAACTTACATTTTCCTTTCGAATTTGCTTGTATTGCCTCTATTCTTCTGGGGTTTACATACTTTCTTTTGCAGGAGGTGTCTATGCATGCCGACCTATGGTTTCGTTCATGCGAAGCATTGAGCATATCGTAATGTCAATATTTGTTTGATGCCCTTCCGTGGCTACACGGTTGCTGTTCGGTGCCCTATTGCGTTCTCCACCATACTCGTTTTCGAGAATCGGCTAGTCTGTCAACTACATGTTTACTTTTACTTAGGGTTTCGAGCATGAGAACAGTTTCCAGAGTGTATTAGGGCTGTAAATGGTTAGGGTTTTGTAGATAGACTAATTTTCACTTCTGAATTGGTGTTAAGATTTTTTGTTTATTTCAATGCAGCTTAAAATAAGTACAATTAGAGACTAGGGTTTGTAGTCAAGGTGCTCAATGCAATTGTTTTTCTTTTGGTTCTAAAAAAGAAGATTCTTTGAGAGGGTTATAAGGACCGTAAATGGCTAGGGTTTTGTTGGTAGACCTATTTTCATTTCTGAATTGGTGTTAAAATCTTCCAATCAAATCCTAGGGTTTGTACTCAAGGTGCTCAATGCAATTATTTTTCTTTTGGGTCAAGATAGAAGGTTCTTCCAGAGGGTATAGGTAGACCAATTTTCACTTCTTAATTGGTGTTAAGATCTTCTGTTTATTTGAATGCAGCTTAAAATAAGCACATTTTGTACTCAAGGTGCTTGTTGTAATTGCTTTTCTTTTGGGTCAAGACACAAGGTGCTTCTAGAGGGTATTAGGGCTGTAAATGGCTAAGGTTTTGTAGGTAGACTAATTTTCACTTCTGAAATGGTGTTAAGATCTTCCCTTTATTTCAATGCAGTTTAAAATAAGCACAATCAGATCCTAGGGTTTGTAGTGAAGGTGCTCAATGCAATTATTTTTTCTATGGATCAAGACATAAGGTGCTCAATGTAACATTTTTGGATAAAGATAAGCTTTTTATGTTTTTTAATTTGTTTTCCTTGACAAGTCTTGCCCAAAATCCGAAAAGGAATTTTAAAAATTAGTTGAGATAAGTGTCAAAATTGAAGATTTTACTATATTATTTTTGGCCGAAAATCCAAACAGGAATTTTAAAAATTGCAGATTTTACTAGATTTTATTGGTTGAGATTGGAATTTTAAAAATTGCAGATTTCACTAGATTTTATTGGTTTAGATAGGAAAACACGAATTTTAAAAATTGCTGATTTTACTGGATTTTATTGGTTGAGATTGGAGGTTTTGGGTCTTCCAGGACACCAAATCCACTAGATATAAGTGTTAGAAATTTTAAAAATTGCAGATTTGGTTGAGATAGTAGGTTTTGGGTTTTGGAGGTTTTTACAGAATCTTTTAAACTTTGATTGTATTAATTGGTTTCAATTTTCTTATCTTTTTTTTTTTTTTCTAATTTTTAAAAGAAGGAAAATGTTTACAAGCTTACTAAGTTTTATTTTTCCATATATCATTTCTCACCTACGGTATTAAGTATTTTTTATAATATTCATAATTATCATTATAAGACTTACAATACTGTGTTTAAATGATATTTTTTAAAACTAAAGTCTAACACTATTCAAAGCAAGCTATCTAATCTCTTTTTATATAATTTCAACAATTGTTTTTTAAATAATTTTCTTTTAACTAACATCTTTCAAAACTATCTATCTAATCTATTTGGGTGCACTTTCAACAATTTTTTTGAATTAACCTTATTCAAAACTATCCATCTAATTTCTTTTGTGATACATTTTGAATTCAGAATTTTTGAATTAGCAGTACAAAACTATCCATTTAATTTATTTTGATACAGTTCAAATTTAATCACAATTTGAATCTCATCTCCTTTTATATAATTGGAAAAACTTTTTTTTATTTTTAAAAAAATATTATTATTATTTTTATAAATATCAAATTTCTTTTAAATTATTTATCTAATCTCTTTTCATATATTTTCAAAAACTTTTTATATATTTGAAAAATTATTATTATTATTTTTATAAATATCAATTTTCTATTGATCTAATCTCTTTTCATACAGTTTCAAAAACTTTTTTTATATTTGAAAAAATATTATCATTTTTATAAATATCAAATTATTGATGTAATCTCTTTTCATACCATTTCAAATTTTTTTTTATATATTTGAAAAAATGTTATCATTTTTATAAATATCAATTTTATGTGGTAAAAGTTATGATTCATAATTTATTCATTAATTGTACAACTAAATGTCTCTACATGTTTTTGATTAATTTAAGTTTGAGATATTTTTGTTTACAAACTAGGGAAAAACTTAGTAATCTATTTTAATACAATTTCAAGAACTTTTTATATATTTGAAAAAATATTATCATTTTTATAAATATCAATTTCTTGTAAAATATTATCATGTTTATAAATATCAATTTTCTGTGGTAAAGGTTATGACTCATAATTTATTCATTAATTGTACAACTAAATGTCCATATATGTTTGTGATTAATTTAAGTTTGAGATAGTTTTGTTTACAAACTAGATCAAAACTTATTCATTAATTGTACAACTAAATGTCAATACATGTTTTTGGTTAAACTAAGTTTGAGATAGTTTTGTATACAAACTAGGTCAAAACTTACCAAACTCAACTTGTAATATTATATTGATTTTCTTTTTATATATTTGAAAATTATTATTACTTTTATAAATATCAATTTTCTTTTAATATGGGAACGGTAATATTTTATATTAAAATGATACTTTAGTTTACAATATATAGAGATATTGCAACAACTACAATATTAAATTTACTATTTTAATTCGTGCTAACAATTATATGAATATATTTAACACAATAATGAAACTTTAATATCCCTAAATATTCCATTAGAAAATGAGAAACGAAATTGAAAATACATATATGCTATTTTAACATCTTTTTAAAATTAAACTTTACATATATAAACTTTAAACATCTTTGTAAATTTGAAGTATTATTCTTTTTTATATGAAAATACAATAAAAGTCAATGGTATGGTTGGTTGATATGAATTACAGAGTAGAGAAAATGACTTTCATGTTTAGTTTGGGCTTGAAGGAGAACATAAATGCATTAAAAGTTTTTCATATCCACAACTATAAAGTGAGTATTATTAAGTTTTTTTACTTCACTAATTTTTGAATAATATTTACCTCTAGTTTAGTCTTAGTTTTATAGTGAAATTTTGAATAAGTATAATGAAAATATTTGTAAGAAATTATGTATTTGTAATAAAGTAATAAATATATTTACATTTTAATTTAATATAATTTTAAACTAAAGCTTTTCTTTTAGGACACTCATTTCCAAGCTCCCATTTCTTTGATGTTGAAGCTCCCAAAAAGATCCCAAGTTCCCAAAAGAGTTCTAAGCCAATTGTGTCCCAACTAGTTCCCAAGCTCCCAGAATGAACTAGATTTTGGAAATGTCAGGAGTGGTTGCATTGCAATTATGGTTTTCATATAATTTCAAGAACTCTTTATATATTTAAAAAAATATTATCATTTTTATAAATAAACTTTAAAAAAAATATTATCATTTTTATAAATAAACCTCTCTGTTTAATAAAACCCAGGTCAACATATCTAGATGCATAAAGATTTTCCATCACTATTCACCTCTTTTCCAAAAACATTGTTCACCTAATAGAGAAAAAAAAAAACACTTTGCAAATGTTACATAGCATCAAATTATTAGAAAGATATCATAATCTTATGAAAAAATAGAACAAAATGTGGCTCAATAAAATATTGTAAATTAAATTGAGAGAGCTCAAAAAGTGGAGTATAACCCTAATTTCTATTGTTGTCCCAAATAAACAAAATTGGGTGATATCACTTTGAAAATTCTATCAAGGACGAAGGTTATGTATTTCTTGAAAGGACAAAAACTAGAGCATAACATGCACACCTTCTCCATGAGGGTTAATTATGTACTTCTTGAAAAGACAAAAACTAGAGCTTAGCATGCACACCTTCTCCACGGGGGTTAATGATAAAGTTAGACTCCCTCCGATGAGTTGATTTCAAGCTTCTTGTTTGAAGTGGAAGGAACCCATTTCCATGTCATTTGTTTGATCGTAGAAAGGTTACTCATGTCGTTGCTCATATAAACCCTCTGCATGCAAATAGGTAACCAAGTTGGACCTTCATCTTCTATCGCGACCTCCATTGAATAATTATTAATTGCAATGATTTCGGATATGATCGATTGCAGGTCTCCAATAAAAAATATTGTTGATCGTGACGAATCATCATGTTGTTTCTATTAGAGATTGAAGATGGTATTTGGGATGGATACCAAGCAATCCCAGATACCATCTTCAATCTCTAATAGAAATAACATGATGATTCATCACGATCAAGAATATTCTTTTTTGGGAGACTTGCAATCAATCATAATTGAAAATGTTGTAGTTAATAATTACTCGGTAGAGGTCGGGATGATGGAAGAAGGCCAAACTTCATTTCCTATGTGCATGTAGAGGCACTGTATGAATGACATGAGTAACCCTTCTATGGTCAAACAAATGAACACAAAAATGGAAATGGGTGCCTTCTACTTCAACCACGATGACTGGATATCAACTCAACAAAAGAGATCTAACTTTATCATTAACCCTCATGGAGAAGGTGTGCAGGCTAAGCCTTGTTTTCGGCCTCCACTGTTTCTTATTAATTGCAATATTTTGGGAGACTTGCAATCAATCATATCTGAAAATGTTGTAGTTAATAATTACCCGGTAGAGGTCAGGGGGACGATGGAAGAAGGCCAAACTTGGTTTCCTATGTGAATGTAGAGGCATTGTATGAAGTACATGAGTAACCCTTCTATGGTCAAACAAATGAACGCAAAAATGGAAATGGGTGCCGTCTACTTCAACCATGATGACTCGATATCAACTCAGCAAAAGAGATCTAACTTTATCATTAACCCTCATGGAAAAGGTGTGCATGCTAAGCCTTGTTTTCTATCCTTCAAAGAATAACCTTCATGTCTAACAAAATTCTCAAAGTGATATTGTCAACATGTAATAAGCTCTAGTCCTCGACAATTTTGTTTCTTTGGGGCAACCTTGGAAATTAAGGTTCGCTTAGATTATGGTTCTAACTTGATACTCCATCACTTTTTGACCTCCATGAATTCAATTTACAATATTTTGTTGAGCCACATTTTTTCACATTTTGTTTTTGTTTTTGATAAGAATAATGATAGTTTTCTAATAATTTGATAGTATGTAACATTTACAAAGTTTGGTTCTTCTATTGAGGTGAACTTTGATTTTGGAATTTAGGTGAATAGTGGACAAAAAATATTTATGCATCTAGATATGTTTACAAATATCTATCGTAGACTATATTTTATTAAACACATAGAGGTTTATGCTTGGGGTTTTGACAAATATCCATAATAACCTAGATTTTATTAAACACATAGAGGTTTATTCTTGAGGCTTTAACTAGTTTATGCTTGAAGTTTTGATAGATATTAAGATGACTCATAGAATAAGTCTTCATCTTGAAAAAAATGATCCCTCTCGATACTTAATAGATCGAGGGTCAAAATAAATCTTTATTCAAAGTGTAATTGAGACAACTTGTACTTTTTTTTAACATAATGTTATGTATGGACGTGACAATATCTCCCCCATATTGGATTGTAGAGCACCTCTCGATGCAATTATGTTTAAATTAATATAATATAAAGTCACTGAAAATAAACAAACCAAAATATATAGTAAAATAATATTTTCTATTCTATATCTATTTATAACAATAAATAAAAAAGAAGAAAATAAAATAAACAATAATAAAAAAATAAGAAATGATTTTTTTATAGTCTCACATATGGGATTAAGGTTAGATGATACTTGGAAGAATATAAACTCACTGTTATAGCCGAAGTGATAACAATATGGTATCTTGGCTTTCTTATAGATACTATTTAGGGTGAATCATTTCTAACAACTTAATACACCTAGAGGCATTTGGTAGGAGTGGAAATATGTTCCCTTACAAACCACCCGTTGGTTATTTCAAAAGGTCAAGTTTCGCCTCTTGCTTTTGCAAAAAGGGGTTTCTTTCCTACATAGTATTAGTGAGTCCAATATTTATTTTTAAATTTTGTTTGCAACTAGAATAATGTAGGTATAATTAATATTTTTTTCCTAAAAGAAAATGTAATTGCTATTTGATCCAAAGAGAAAAGAAAATTACATTATATTGAATACATCTAACCCTATATTTCACTCATCATTTGAGTAGCGATTGGCCCAACAAACTAGACATGGTAGTAAAAAATCATAAATAGTTCTAGGCAAAAATTAGGGTTAGGGTAAATTTTGAGAGGACATATGAAAGTTAATTATTTAATCTCATTCTAGTGCCTTTGGGACACAAACACTAATTGACGTGGAAGAATAACATTATCCGAAATTCATTCAAAAGGTTTTTAAGGTCATTATTGATGTATTTAGAATCAAACATTTACTTCCTCGTTGGATGGGTCTCTAGAATGTGGAACTCTTCGGTAATGCCCCTCAAAACCTTAGGAAATTCACTTGATAAAGTGATTATTAAGTGAATGTATTTTTTAATTAATGTGAGATTAATTAAGTTAAATGTCTAAGTTGACATTAGTAACTTAAGTGAGTTGATTAAGTCCTAGCCATTATATTTAAAGTGAATGTCATAGTATATCTCAGTGGTTGAATACTTTAGAGGAGATCTAAGGTTTTGGACTTATGGTAAACTCAATGTTAAATGAAGCCTAGGTGAGAGGATGAGACTCAAAAAGACCACATAGGAGCAAAGAGAGATTCTTTTCTCATGTGCTTGTTTCACACAAAATGAGGAGAGTTTAGGGGAAACAAGAGAGATAACAAATACGTGGGATAGGCTATTACTGCATTGTGTTCCTTTGATGGGTCATTATTCCAGGATGAGAGCCCAAAATTTATAATCAAAATCAGATATGGTTTCCCTTCGAGGTTTTTTCTAGAGGTGTTTACCCAAAATATATTGTGCAATGCGATTGTTTTTTGTTTGTATGTTTTCGCTGTAATTGGTTAGGAATCTGGTTGTGCATCTAGTTAATAAAGTGATTTTATTTAAGATAAGTGTCAAGAGTTGGGTTGGAGAAAAAATAACATGGCGTGAGAGGCGAGACTCTAAAAGGTGAAACTAGATTACACAGGACGAAATTTGCAACACATTTACACGTATGTGGGAATTTTTTTATATAGATTGAACTTGCGGGGTTAATAAAATAAATTAGAAAAAAGAGAGAAATTAAAAGGAAGTAGCCATACATTGTACAGATGGAATAAAGGCCACAGATATGAGATAGATTGTGTTGAGTCGTGGATTGGATGAGATAACCATGTATGGTACAATTGTTCATATGTGAAGTAGATCTTGGGATGAACTAAGGATTAACAGTGAAGAGAGGATCTGGGCTTAAGGTATCTCACATGGGTGTGTTAAGTGAGCCAAAAAATAACCTGTGTGGGTACTGCAGATGTGGTAAGAACAAATACCGACGTGGGATAGACCTGGGAACACAAGGAGATCTCGTAGAGAGACAACATCTCGTGAGTGAGTCTCGGTGTGGAGGCATGAAGTTTTAGCAGAGAAGAGTGTCCCTGCAGAAGAGAGGACAAGAGTGATAATTGACAGATATTAGAGTGTGAAGGCCAAGATGGGAATGCAGGGTCTGTGTGCAGGTGGTTTTGACAGTCAGCGACAAAGAAAATCATAGGATCAACTGAGGACGCAAGCCAAGATGAGTAGTGAAGGTGGACGATCGACAAAAGATCTATTGACAGGATGTGGAGTTGAGGCATGAACTGAACTCTACTGAGCATATGTTGAATACGGGTCAATCATGGAGCTGTTAAAGAGATAATTGTCGGTTGATGTGAAGCGTTGGGCATGTGACAACAGAATCAGACGCAGGTGCATGGGAGAGTGTCCGCACATGAGAAAGTAGATGAGAGAGGTAATCCGTTGGTGAAGTTAGGGGGAGCTACACAGGGTTGCAAATGATGAATGATAGCAACGGACACTGCGAGATTCAACCATTAATCCGTGTGGGGTTGTTGAAGAACCACAGATTCTGGTGTAGAAAGGGATCGAAGGACGTAGGGGTTGAAGTGAGGGCTTCATGGGTTATTAAGTAGAGTGAGCAGGGGCATGTCATAGGAAGAGGATAAACAACCATTGGGAGGGCGGGACAATCACCAACATAATGCAAGTTTCCATTGAGGACAACCAGGTCAGCAACAGGAGCCACAGGGGATGGGCAACCCTGGGAAGTGGGTAGGTTCCCTAGGTAGCAGGAATAAGCCCTAGGCAGTGGGTAGAACTGTCGGGAAGCAGGTTGAGATAACTGAGCAGCCTCCGGTAGGGTTTTGGGGAGAAGGTAATGAATCCATGCAATGGGAAGCGGGTCCTTGGTAGGGATTCAGGTAGGTGAAAAATTGTGTTGAGTGGCTTGTGAGCATTGGCAAGCAACAAAGTGACAAAGAACAATGATTGCATAGCTTTGAAGGTCGAGAAACTAAGAGGGATTCAACCTTCAGGTTTAGGAGGGCAGGACAAACCTTCCAAGTATGTTCGGAAGAAGTCATGGTATGAGATAGCCATGCAAGATGCTGAAGAGTAGGAGGATTCTAAGAGTATGATCAAAGGAAAGTATTTGCAAATGAGTCCAAGTGAGATAGTTGGAATAAATTTCATGTCAAAGAGAGTTGTCAATTAGGTGGCATATCTGATAGCGAAGATAAAGTCACCTCAAGGTGGTAGAAGTACCTTCCTTTCTAAGAGGGAGAGTTGATGTATTTATTATAATACATGTACTTCCACATTGTCTTGGTGTTTGACTTATGGATCTCATCTGTAATGACTCTCAGAACCTTAGGAAATCCACTTGATAAAGTGATTATTAAGTGAAAGTAATTTTTAATTAATGTGAGATTAATTAAATTAAATGCCTAAGTTTTGTCATTATTAACTTAAGTGAGTTGATCAAGTCCTAGAGCTTAGATCTAAAGTGAACATGAGATTAGATCTAAGGTTTTGGACTTAGGTTTAACTCAATGTAATAAAAGGCAGCCTAAGTGAGAGGATGAGACACATAGAGAGCATATAGGAGCAAAGAAAAATTCTTTGCTCATATGCTTGTGAACATTATTTGCTCATGTTCTTGTGTCACACATAGAATGAGGAGATCTCATTGAGTGGGTGAAGAGAGTTCATCCCAGTGTGAGTGGGTAGGGTTGAGGAAATGTGATAAGGGGAAACAAATGAAATAACGTAATGTTGGGCCAGGCTATTGTTGCATTGGATTCCTCTAATGGGCCATTATCCTAGAATGGGAGCCCAAAATTTATAATCAAACTAAGATATGGTTTTCTCTTCAGGATTTTTTGCATGGGTGTTTACCCAAAATATATTATGTATTTGATTGGTTTCTATTTTTATGATTAAGTTAATTGGTTAGGAACCTAATTTTGCATATAGTTAATAAAGTGATTTTATTTTAGCTAAGTGTTGAGTGCTAAGTTGGAGAAAAAATTACAGTCACCTAAACTTGCTTATCCACATTGAGTTGAAGTACTTCATCAAGGTGACTATATAATGGTTTATATAATAATATTTCATGATTCTCATGACATTTGACCTAATCCAAAGTGAGTCTCCAACATTTTTCTCGTGCAATCACTATACCTACATGCACTTAGTTTTGCAACTTAACTAGCCTCGAGTATATTATATCCATAAACAAAAACAATTGTTGTTGGATTACTGAGAGGGGGGGTGAATGAGTACTGAGCAATTTATACCACTTTTAACAACAATTTGTATTCCTTTAATGTATTCAACAATGTTCATCAACTTATCATCAATATATTATTGCATCATAAACATTAACATCCATTAGTACATAATAAACAACAATAGACACATCCACACAATACAAAGTACACCAATATTTACGTGGAAACCCAATGCGGAAGAAAACCACATAATGTTTTTCTTATATGTCAAATAATTACATTCAAGAAAGCACTAACCTGCAATTCATAGAGCTCAAAAACTGGATTATAACCCTAATTTCTATTGTTTCCCCAAAGCAACAAAATTGGCTGATATCACTTTGAAAATTCTATCAAAGGCAAAGTTTATGTATTTCGTGAAAGGACAAAAAATAGAGCATACCATACACACTCTCTCCATGAGGTTTAATTATGTACTTCTTGAAAAGATAGATACTAGAGCTTAGCATGCACACCTTCTCCATGAGGGTTAATGATAAAGTTAGACTCCCTCTAGTGAGTTGATTTCAAGTCACTTGTTTGAAGTGGAAGGCACACATTTCCATGTCATTTTTTTGATCATAGAAGGGTTACTCATTTCATTTCTGATATAACCCCTCTACATGCACATAGGTAACCAATTTGGACCTTCATCTTCTGTCGCGACCTCCACTGGTTAACTGTTAATTGCAACGTTTTCGGATATGATTGATTACAGGTCTCCCAAAAAAGAATATTATTGATCATGATGAATCATCATGTTCTTGCAATTAGAGATTGAAGATGGTATTTGGGATGGATACCAAGCAATCCAAGATACCATCTTCACTCTCTAATAGAAACAACATGATGATTCATCATGATAACAAATATTTTTTTTGGGAGAGTTGCAATCGATCACATCTGAAAATGTTGTAGTTAATAATTACCTAGTAGAGGCCGCGACGATGGAAGAAGGCCCAATTTGGTTTCTTATGTTCATGTAGAGGAAATGTATGAACAATGACACAAGTAACCCTTTTATGGTCAAACAAATGGACACATAAATGGAAATAGGTGCCTTCTACTTCAACCATGATGACTGGATATCATATGAGCAAAGGAAATCTAACTTTATCATTAACCCTCATGGAGAAGGTGTGCAGGCTAAGCCTTTCTTTCTGTCCTTCAAAGAATAACCTTTATGTCTAACAAAATTCTCAAAGTGATATTTTCAACATGTAATGAGCTCTAGTCGTGGGCAATTTTGTTTCTTTGGGGAAACATTGGAAATTAGGGTTCTCTTAGATTATTGTTCTAACTTGATACTCCACAAATTTTTGAGTTCCATGAATTCAATTTACAATATTTTTTTGAGCCTCATTTTGCGAAAAAGTTGACCCACAATTTTTTTTTTTTTATAAGAATAATGATAGTTTTCTAATAATTTTATAGTATGTAACATTTACAAAGTTTGATTCTTCTATTGAGGTGAACTATGATTTTGGAAAAGAGGTGAATCGCGGACAAAAAATATTTATGCATCTAGATATGTTGACAAATATCTATCTTAGTCTATATTTTATTAAACACATAGAGGTTTATGCTTGGGGTTTTGACAAATATCCACAACAACCTAGATTTTATTAAACACATGGAGGTTTATGGTTGAGGATTTATTTGGTTTATTCTTAAAGTTTTGATAGAGATTAAGATGAATGATAGAAGTTTGCACCTTGAAAAATTTGATCCCTCTCGACACTTAATAGGTACACGGTCAAAATAGATCTTTATTCAAAGTGTAATTGAGACAATTTTTTTTTTTAACTAACGTTATGACACAAGTAACCCTTCTATGGTCAAAGAAATGAACACTAAAATGGAAATGGGTGCCTTCTTGAAAAGACAAAAACTAGAGCTTATAATGCACACCTTCTCCATGAGGGTTAATGATAAAGTTAGATTGCCTCCAATGAGTTGATTTCAAGCAGCTTGTTTGAAGTGGAAGGCACCCATTTCCATGTCACTTGTTCAAATGTAGAAATGTTACTCATGTCAATGTTGATATAATCCCTCTGTAAGAACATAGGTAACCAAGTTGGACCTTCATCTTTTGTCACACTCTCCACTAGTTTATTATTAATTGCAACGTTTTTGGATATGATTGATTGTAGGTCTCCCAAAAAAATAATATTGTTGATCATGATGAGTCATCATGTTGTTGTGATCATAGATTGAACATGGTATTTGGGATGGATACCAAGAAATCCAAGATACCATCTTCAATCTCTAATAATAACAACATGATGATTCATCATGATCAACATTATTGTGTTTTGGGAGACTTGCAATCGAACATATGTGAAAATGTTGTAGTTAATAATTATCCAGTAGAGGCCATGACGATGGAAGACGACCCAAATGGACTGGTAAAAGAACATTGGGGAATTCTTCATCCCAGATAGAGGTGGGAGTAACAGATCGTATTACCAGTCGTTTGTATTGCAGACATAGGGTAGTGTTTTGTTTTTATGTAGAGTTTTGGTCATAAAAACCCCAAAGTCACTTGTATTGTTAGGAATGTGGTAGTGTTATTGGTACTAACAGATAAGAGAGTAGTTATAAATTTCACGATCTTAAATTAAACATTGAAGTGATAAGTAAATACTCATTATATCATCGATTTGAAAACTTAAGTTGAATTCTAAGGACAGTCAATGATAGTAAGGACTCTAGCAAACCTTCAGACTCAAGCCTTCTAACAAAACACTTACTTGCTCGAGATCTCGAAACTTTTCAAGGATAAATGTACAAATAATTTTATTTTTTTTTTGGTGATTTTTGAGGCACATTACAAATGGTATCAGAGAAAAAGTATAAATATTGTGGAATACAAACATAAATCTTTTTTGTTTTGTGTTGAATAATGGCAGCCCAAGAAGGTGCAGAAATCTGGGTGGAAGAGAATCTACAACAAGGACCTCCTGGAGATCCAAGACATAATAGTGATGGAAGCTCACCCACAGAGGTGTTGGAAACAATGAGAAACCTTATTGTTGAACTATAGGTTTTCAAGGCTCACAATGAAAAATTGAAGAAGGCACAGCAGGAACAACAAGAGATAAATGAAGTCCTACTGCATAATATAGTAACCAAGAAAAGCCCAAAAGATGATAACCCCGAGGAAGAGGTCAGCAAAAGGGCCTCCAAGAATTTTGGTGTGAAAACAGAAAAATGAGACAGTTCATCTTAAGGGACACCTTCAGCTGAAGACAAAACCATACCAGACAAAAAAAGAAAACAAACAGACCACCTTGAAGGAGAATTTAAGAAAATTAAACTAGCTACTTTTGATGGAGAGTCGAGGACAGAAGAAGAAGTTGAGGCATGGTTGTTGGACATCAAAACATACTTCCAAATCTACAACTATTCCAGCAACATGAAGGTTAGAATGGCCATCTACAATATGAAGGGGAAGGCCGGCATTTGGTGGCAGGACCTGAAATTGGCCAAGGGACTAAAGAAGAAACAATTGGAATGGTCTGACTTCAAGAAGTATTTTAAGAAACAATACCTTTCTGAAATCTATTATGAAAGGAAGACGAAAGAATTTTATGAATTATGACTAAGACAAATGACGATGGATGACCTTATAAATAAATTTCTGGAACTACTAAGTTTCATACCATACATCCGGGAGGATAAGGTAAAAATCCAATGATTCTTAAGTTGTTTACCACAATCCTACATGGACAGAATTGAGTTTGACAACCCCAAATCCTTGAGTGAGGCATTCAGGAAGACACAAATGTGCTATGACTAGTATAAACAACGGGTAGAGTTTCCCAAGACTTGGAAGGATAAGAAAAAAGATGGAATGCACTAGCAGAAGAAGGGATACCATCTAGCTCCTTATTGGAATGCAACAAAAAGTTTCCCAAGAAAGAATTTTCACTCCAATCATCCGAATACGCAAGGTAGCGGTAAATTGTAAACCTGGGAACGAAGAAGTTTGGGGACAACTCCCGGCAGCCATTAAGATGTTGGGAGTGTGGAGAGCCTCATCTAAGGAGGAATTGTCCACGTCTAATTCCAGCAAACAACACTGATGTCCACAATTTGTAGGAAGCCTCGACAGTGGGAGACATGGGAAGAAGTCTGGATCGGATAAATGCAACCATAGATGGTCGACAAGTTGACCACCAGTCCTCGGTGGTAGAAATCGAAGGTAAAATCCATGACACTTGAATTTCTTTTTTAATTGACCCTAGAGCTACATTAAGTTATATTAATCCCAATGTAGTAGAGTTGAATAAACTTAAGAAACAAAAGCTCGAAAAATATTGGTTGGTACAACTAGCAACATGTGCTAAAAGAAAAGTAGTTAACTTTATTGTTTATTTCCAGTTCAGCTTAGATGGTCAAAAGATAAGGACCAATCTGAACATCCTACCACTAGGATCTTATGATATGGTTATTGGGATGGATTGGTTGGAACAACACAAAGCAGTACTAGACTGTTATACAAAGATACTTAGCTACAAAGATAATTTTTGCACTATTAGAATAGCCCAAGGCATACCAAAACCTGTGTCAGACAGACAAGTGTTAGCGATGCAATTCAAGAAATGTATTAGAAAGGGATGTCAAGTTTACGCCATCCAAGTAACAAATCTTTTAGAAAAAGGAAATAAACCCAAGTTAGAAGACTTTGTTGTCCTACATGAATTCAGAGACATGTTTGTTGATGAGATACCAGAATTACCTCCTAGGAGAGAGATAGATTTCTCCATAGACTTACTACCCGGATCAGCCCCCATCTGAAAATCACCCTACCAAATCAGTCTACCAGAACTGACATAATTAAAAATACAATTACAAGAAATGTTGGACAAAGAATATATCAGACCAAGTGTCTCACCATTGGGTGCACTAGTCCTCTTTATGAAAAAGAAAGATGGTAATTTATGACTATGTATCGATTATAGACAACTAAACAAAGTGACCATTAAGAACAAATACCCCTTACCACGGATAAATGATCTGTTCGATCAAGTTGGTGGGGCCAAGATCTTCTCAAAATTGGATTTACGATCCGGTTATCATCATGTTAGGATAAAGGACCAGGACATAAACAAAACAACTTTTCGAACAAGATATAGACACTACGAGTTTGTAGTCATACCTTTCGGACTCACTAATGCACCAACCACATTTATGTGCTTAATGAACAACATTTTCAACTAGTACTTAGACAAGTTCATAGTAGTATTTATCGACGATATTCTGGTCTATTCTAAAACAGAGGAGGAACAAGATGAACACTTACGAATAGTTATGCAAGCACTAAGGAAACACAAGTTATACACAAAATTCGACAAATGCGATTTTTTTCAAAAAGAAACACAATATTTAGGACATGTCATTTCCTCGGAAGGTATTGTCGTAGACCGGGAAAAGATAAAATCCATCATGGAATGGCTAGTACCTAAGGATGTGGCATATATCCAGTCATTCATGGGAATCAATGGTTATTATCACATATTTATAGAAGGGTTCTCCAAGATAGCCTACCCTATCACATCATTACAAAAGAAAGGGACCAAGTTTAACTCGTCGCAAAAGTGTCAAGACAGTTTTAACAAGCTAAAATAATTATTGACATCGATGCCGATTTTCAAGGTAGCAGACTCAGATAAAGACTTCACAGTATGCGTTGATGCAAGTAAAGAGGGAATAGGTGGTGTTCTAACACAGGAAGGGCACGTGATTTGTTATGAGTCCCAGAAATTAAAGGAACACGAGTGAAATTATGTCACTCATGACTTAGAATTGGCAGCAGTAATACATGCATTAAAAATGTGGTGACACTATATAATGGGCAGAAAATTCTTACTATTGACGGATAATAGCGGAGTGAAATATTTGTTTAACCAACCATACCTTAATGCAAGACAAGCAAGGCGGCTAGCCTTCTTGAGCGAATTCGACTTCGAGGTCAGACATATCAAGGGTAAGGAAAATAAAGTAGTAAATGCTTTAAGTAGAAGAGTACATGAGTTATTTGAGATAAATATCAGCAGGGCAGAAAGTGATCTGGAACAAAGAATAAGAATGACAGGTATTAACGACAGGAATTACACTAAGATGATGGCATACTTTCAAAATAGTATCACAAACCCAGATAAACCAAATATAAGTATCGACAAGAAAGGACTTTTAAGATTTAAAAATAGACTTTACATACCAGATTCAGCAGAGTTAAAATTTACTGTTTTAGATGAAGTGCATATGAAACCGTATTCTGGCCATCCAAGTAACGAGAGGACAATAACAACACTCAGAAAACTATTTTACTGGCATAACATAAAGGGCGAAACAACAGAGTACTTGGATAGGTGCCAATATTGTCAGTAGGTTAAGGCCGAACACTAACATCCAGCCAACCTATTACAACCATTGCCAGTACCAGAATGGAAATGGGAGACCATATTGCTGGACTTTATAACAGGTTTGCCTAAAACTCAGAAACAGAATGATTCAATCATGGTTGTAATTGATAAACTCAGTAAGTCTGCATACTTTATTCCTGTAAAGTCTACTTTTAAATATATTAATATTGTTGAAATATTCATGAAAGAAATTTTTAGACTGTATGGTATTCCTAAAATGGTGGTTTCAAATAGAGATGTAAAATTCACATCCGCTTTTTGGAAGGAATTGTTTGCAGGGATAAATACTAATTTGAATTTCAGTACAATTTATCATCCACAAACGGATGGACAAACCGAAAGGACAAATCAAATCATAGAGGATATTCTCTACATGTATGTAAGAACAAAGCCGAACAAGTAGGAAGACTACCTACACTTGGTAGAATTTGCATATAACAATGGGTACCAAACTTTGGCTAAGTTGAGCCCTTTCGAAATACTGTACGATAGAAAGTGTACAACTCCAATTAGCTGGGATAACCCAGCTGACAGACTCATGGTTGGGCCAGAGATGCTCCAAGAAATGGAGAACATGGTAAGAAAGGTGCAACAAAACTTGAAAGAAGCACATGACAGACAGAAGAGCTAAGCAGATCAAAAAAGAGGACACGTGGAATTTCAAGTGGGAGACCATGTTTACTTGAATGTCAAAGCCCAGAAAAGCTCACTAAAGTTAGGGAACTGTGCCAAGATAGCACCTAGGTTTTGTGGGCCCTTCGAGATACTGGCTCGAATTGGACCCGTAGCATATCAACTTTCACTACCAACTAATCTAGGAATTCATAATGTATTTCATGTTTCTCTATTAAAAAAATATATTCATGACCCTACTCTTATGATCGATTGGAACTTGGTGCAGGTGGAACCCTAAGGCGAGTTCCAATTGGAACCCCTGTGCATTCTAGACTCAAGAGAAATAGCACTTCGGAACAGAGCCATCACTCAGGTAAAGGTGCAATGGAAGCACTTTAGTCCTGAGGAGGCCACTTTGGANCCAGGAAAGGAACGAACACCGAGGATAGTGTTTTACTGAAGGGGGAAAGGATGTGACATCCCCCGACAAAAAAAAAAAAAATAATAAATTCTGAAATAGGATGGAAATTTATTTTCGTTTTTGGAAAATTCGAATCTGAATTTTTTTTCCATTTATGGAAATTCTGAATTTCGAATTTAATAATTGTATTTAATTATTGTGGCTATTGGGAAGAGATCTGTTTGGACTCAACTGACCATTTGACTATGACACTTGTATCACAACATAATATTTATATTAATTGCAGGAGGACAAATCGAACATCCATGTTAAAATCAACTGACCATGACTCCATGAGTGGGGAAACATGTTGGAACTGCCTCTAGGTTGACTATAAGAAGTGGAAAATTAGAGATTTAGCCACTGGCAACGCCTAAAAATCAGGGATTAAGAAAGCTGCAAAAATCCCCAAAGGAGGGAAAAAGACCTCGGCAAAAAAAATTGATAAATAGCATATGCGAGGAGGCAGGACACTGCCATGTATACTGGGAAAAGATTTTTGAGCTCTCGTGCTATTATGAACACTATAGATTGAGTGTGAGGCAAGAGGAGCCTGCTGAAAAATAATTTCCTTGTTGTTATGAGCACTGTTGAGTAAGTGTGACGCAAGAGGATAACTATTGGAATTGAAGGACATTAATGAGGAGGAGTTTCCAAGTTTGCCCTCATGGATTCATGGTCAGGCTACGGGGTGAATCGGGAAAGTAGATTTGTCTGCCATGTTCTATGGTTGGGAGGAACGTGGTTGTTCCCTTTGTCTTCCTGCGGATTGGATTAAGACATGTTAATTTTCCCCTCTCTATTATGAATGGCTATGTCTTTTGATATTATCTAGCTATTGAATCTGAACTGGAATAAGTTACATTGTCTGTCTATATGACCTTTTTACATCTAGTGTATTGTATCTGATTAAATCGGATCTTTAACGATTTCTTCCCACTTTTTGTTTGAATGTTTTTATCCGATGCTATGTATCTAACACTATGCTCTAACAATATGCAACAATATATTAGATGTATATAGAATGGAAAATTTTGGGAGTTAAAGAATTTTGGAAACCCCTTTTTGTTTTTTTTTGGATGCTAAAATAATCTTGAGAATCGATGCCTTTTAGAGGTTTTGTTTTCCTTTTTTCTTTTCAGAATGGGCTACCCTTTCCTTAGTCAAGGTCTATGAAAAATTTAGAGATTTTCCCTTACAGAAAACCTTTATCCTTTTTTATCCTTCTATGCGTGTAAAATTCTTAAGTCTTTATGCTTTCGAAATTCGGGAATTGTTGGGTGTTGTTGTTCGACATTTGAAACCTAGAAAGCCGAATCCTAAAATCCAGAAGTATCAAGTCCACACCCTTTCACTTTTCGGAATTCGGGAATTGTTGTGTTATGATGTTTGACATTTGAAACCTCGAAAACCCGAATCCCAAAATCCCGAAGTGTTAATTCCACACCTTTTCACTTTTCGGAATTCAGGAATTGTTGTGTTATGATGTTTGACATTTGAAACCTCGAAAACCTGAATCCCGAAATCCCAAAGTGTTAATTCCAGACCCTTTCACTTTTCAGAATTCAGGAATTGTTGTGTTATGTTGTTTGACATTTGAAACCCCAAAAACGTGAATCCCGAAATCCAAAAGTGTTAATTACACACCTTCACTTTTCGAAATTCGGGAATTGTTGTGTTATGTTGTTTGACATTAGAAACCCCAAAAACCCGAATCCCAAAATCCCGGAACGTTAGTTCCACGTTCTTTTCTTTTCACAATTCGAGAATTGTCTCTGGTTGATGTTTCGACTTTTGAAGTCACGGGATTCTGAACCCCGAAATCCCAAAATGCTAGTTCCACGTTCTTGTCTTTTCACTATTTCAGGATTTGTTTGTGTTTGATGATTTGTTTTTTGAAGTCGCGAAATTTAGAACCCCGAAATCCTGAAGTGTTGGGCATTTTCGCATTTTCAGAAGTTTGTTCATGTTGATGTTGGACATCGAAACTCGTGAAGTTCCAAACCCTGAAATCTTGAAATGCGGGCCCACCTTTCCTCTTTCTCCTTTTCAGATGTTTGGCTTCTATACTCGCGAAATCACGAACCCCAAAACCCCAAAGAGCTTGGTATCTTTTCGCAATTTCGGGAAATGTTGTGTGTTAATGTCTGACTCTTGTACTCGCGAAACCCCGAAATACTGGCCCATAGTCATTTTGTATTTTGGATTTCGGCAAACAACAATGTCCCTTGTTATGTTCGGTACTTGTGATCACCGAAACCCGTTTAACCTCTCTTTCTTCTCAAAGCTGTAGGAACTTAGAAGAAACTTACTGTTATGGAAACAACCCTAATAATGTAATAAATGGAATGCTAAAAGAATGTTGGGGAATTCTTCATCCCGGATACAGGTGGGAGTAACAGATCGTATTGCCAGTCATTTGTATTGTAGACATAGGGTAGTATTTTTTTTTTATGTAGGGTTTTGGTCATAAAAACCCCAAAGTTGCTTCTATTGTTAGGACTGTGGTAGTGCTATAGGTACTAACAGATAAGAGAGTAGTTATAAATTTCAGGATCTTAAATTAAACATTGAAGTGATAAGTAAATACTCATTATATCGTCGATTTGAAAACTTAAGTTGAATTGTAAGGATAGTTGATGAAAGTAAGGACTCTAGCAAACCTTCATACTCAAGCCTTCTAACAAAATGCTTACTTGCTTGAGATCTCGAAACTTTTCAAGGATAAATGTACAAATAATATTTTTATTTTTTTTGGTGATTTTTGAGTTACATTACATATAGCCATTTCCCATTCATGGGTGGAAATGATAAGTTGTCATTGTTGGTTTTATTACCAAGCTTCCTAGAATTATGAAGCAACATGATTCGATCATGGTAGTGGTGGATAAATGAACAAAGGATACCCATTTTATTCCAGTGAAGATAAAACATAAGGAAACCAACATTGTAGAGATTTATATCAAGGAAATTGTTAATCCGCATGGTGTGTCTAAGGAAATTGTCTTTGATAGAGATCCAAAATTCACATCAAATTTTTGGATAGGATTAATGGATTGGGTACAAATTTAAAATTTTAGTATAACATATCACCCAAAGTTAGATGGGCATACAGAGAGGATCAATCAGGTGATTAAATATATGATTATGATGTATGTAATAGACAAGAATTCTAGGTGGGAAGAATACCTTTGAATCTAGTTTAATTTTCTTACAATAATGGGTATCAAGCATCTTTGAATATGAGCCCATTTAAAGTCTTGTATGGAAAGAGGTGTAACACACCTATCAGTTAAGACAACCTAGTGGTTAAAGCCATCATTGAGCCATAGCTACTTAGGGAAATGGAAAAGTAGATGGTGAAAATAAAGAAAAACATAAAGGTTTCACAGGATAGGAAGAAAAATCATGTAGACAAAGGCATAACACACAAAGAATTTAGAGTGGGTAAACATGTCTTCTTGAAAGTGAAGGATAAAATGAATTGGAAGCTTCCCAAAACTGGCAACAAGGTATTGTGGACATTTTGAAATATTGGAGAGGATTGGTCTTATTGCATACATGCTTTCATTGCCTACATCCATGGGAACTCATAATGTGTTTCATGTTTCTTTTGTTAAAAAGTATGTGCATGATCCTAACCACATAATTGATTGGTTTGTGATCCAGGTGGAGCACAAGGGTGACTTCTATATCTAGTCAATGTGCATATTAAAAACGAAGATCAGAGTTCTCAGGAATTGAACCATAGACCTAGTAAAGGTCCAATGGACCTGCTAAGTTCCTACAGATGATACGTGGGATAGTGAGGATTCCATGCATGAGGAATACCCACAACTTTTTGAAGATTTTTCATTGTACAATTGCATGTGATGCACTAAGGATAGTGCATAAATAAGGGGGAGGGGAGTGCAATACCCATAGGTTGTAAATGTATATATGTACATCTATGTTTTTATAGGATGGTGAGCCGATATGGTTTTTGGATGGAGTGCTTATGTATATATGTTTTGGGTTGAAGTTTCTGTGTGATATTAGGTTGGAGAGCCTATATGTTGAAAGGTTGGTGATCCTAGCATTTTACATTGTAAAACATTCATATAAATTAAAAAAAATACATCACTACTTTAAACCAAGTCACAAAAATGAGTATGGGAGGATACAAATTGATGAGAGGGAAAGGGGGTTAAGGGATTAAGGAAAGGGGCTAAGACGATGAATATAATAATATATATTCCTAATTCCTAAGTCTCATTTCATGTTATTATATCATAAGTTCCTAAGTGATGGTAAGGTGGTTGGATGTGTGCCACTTATCAAAAAGAAACCATGCATATATAATCTTTGTTTTCAATGGAAAATGTATCATTCTTGTCCATTCTTTATCATTGTGACCTTTGCATGTGGGTTCACGGGTGTGAGCTAGATATCCACTATAACCTTGTGATATTGTGAAACCCTGTGCATCCTAGGTGTATTTGAGTGAACAATTATCCTTGGTTTGCCTTGCGGAAAGCTGGAGCCCTAGAGGGAGAATGATATATGATACATTTCCCTGGTGTTAGGCCTGGAGGGTGCTTAGAGACTCCATTATAGTAGCCGTATGTTTTGGATCCATATCTCTAAGATTTCTTGCCTATCCTGTGTTGGAGCCTTGAAAGGGAAGTGGGATATCGTGAGGGACTGTGGCGTAGAGAAAGGGGTACACTTCATTGAGTCATGCAGGTTGATGGGGAAGTAGAGGTTGTGGGTTGGAATTGTTGTTGTAGTTGGGTACCTTAGCTTAGCCATTGCTTATGCTGACTATGATACCTTAGTTGTCTTAGGTAGGATTTTCCCTAGTTTAGCCATAGCCCCAACTCGAGGGTGACTTGTTGTTGAGAGAGATAGAACAACGATGTCTGTGGTTGGGAGGAACATTTGAGGTTTGTAGTGAGTTTGTGATTCTATAAAAATAAAAGTGTTGTTATTATATTATTTTATGTTCTGTGTAATGTTTCATTTTATATGTTAAATTATATTATGTTGTGCATGTGTCCATTTATGTATATTATTATGTGTTATACATGAGACTGC
>ML830949.1:0-30052 GCA_009831015.1 Picea engelmannii | reverse complement strand
TATCAAGTCCTCCTTGGCCTCATGCAAGGAATCTCCTCTTTCAATTCTCCTCAACAAGTACAAATTAGGGTTTATTACCAAACCCTAACTCTAATGACTCCTTAGGGATAAAACCCTATCCCTAGACTTCTAGAATTCTCCAAAAATCCTAGTCTCTTAAGAGAAAAAGAGATAAAGTACGAAGAATATTGAACAAGAGAAAGAGGCATTCTAGTGATCCTCGATATTACATATGTAACCCAAGTGCAAAGAAGAATAAGCACAAGTTCATCCTTGATTATGATATTGTCTCTCTCCTTCCTCTATTTATATGAGATGTATGGGAGGTCTACAATAACAAATGTACCTAATCCACTACAAGCAACCTACAAGACACAAGTAATTACACACAAGTGAAGCACTCTACTTGAAGTGAAACATATGAAGCTTCAAGGTGACTTTGATCAACAAGACAGGCTCAAAGGCCTAAGTGCTACTCCCCAAGGTCCAACACTCCTCCTACAAGGGGCCAAATCTCTAATGAATATCCAATGTTGTGATCTTGATTAGGCTGGAGAACTTGGTGATCGATGTTGTAATAAAATCTCTTTACGGATAGGTAGACCTCCTCTTGAGAGCTAGACCCTTAACTCTAAGACAAAAGGTGCTTAACATGAACACTGACTTCCTTTTAGATCTAATCAAGCTAATGAACAAAAGAGAAGGAGGAATCTGTGTACCTTATGAACGTCGTTTGTCCCTGCAAGGTCCAGGATGAGCCTCAATATTGAGCTCCTTGGTAGGTCCTACAAGACAAACAAAAGTATACAAAATGCCTACTCTATTGAGATTAGCTAAAACATAGATCCATCTACTACAAACAAACTTATATGAAACAAGTACAAGTTTGAAAGAAATAGACCAAGCATTGATTGTATTAATGAGAACAACAATGAAGAATACCTACAGCGATAGATGTGAGTGCAACAGCTTCATCAAGCTCTCCTTGTCCAAACCCTTTCTCAAAAGCTCCACGATCAGAATGACAATAGCTTCACTGATTATTCTCCACCACTTCTCATGAGATCATGAATTTGGTATCTCTAAACTCCTCTCAATACCACTCATGAGATCATAAGTTTGGTATAATTCTCAATCTCCATCCCCCTTTCCTCCATGGAAATCCCTCATTATATAAGATTTGGAGACTTAACGACCATGGAGAGGATCTCTTATCAGATCCACTAATAAAGGGATCTCTAAGATATTTAGGGAGAAAATATATCTTAAGGACTTTGGTGAGGAAATATTTCAACCACCCATGAGATCCTCCACCTTCTCTAAAAAAATAGGAAACCAAATGTGAGGTGGATTTTCACACTTGATTACTTTCTTTTTCATGAATATTAATAATAATTCATGTGCACTTGATTCTCACACTTAATCCATTTCTTTTCCATGAATATTAATAATAATTCATGTGTACTTGGTATTTTGGCCTTCATGTAATATATCCCCCCTCCACATTGACTAGGGATTGTGGCATAGGTTATTCCATGGTGTCAAGGTGTATAAGACAGTTATATGACACTTTACAACACTTAAGGCGAGGTACCTAGGTGTGAAAATTTTATGTGTAACAATCGAAAGTCTACTACATGTTATGATATAAGTATTGGTTCTATACCTATCACTTGGCATTGTAAGAAGCAACAATATCTTTCTCTTTCTTTAGAAAAATAAAATTATTAAGCGACCATTAATTCAACTCAAGAAGCCTTGTGGTTGCGATAGATCCTTTCAGATTTTGGATTCTAGTAGCATCATTTGACCACAAACAAACATAAGTGAAACAAACATATTGAGGTACACATTCACTTCATCAAAAAGCTTATTCAAGATCGTGTTCTTGAAGTGCTCTTTTTCCTACATACGATCAAGTTGCAGGTATTTTCATAAAGTCTCTTATAAAAGAGAAGTATTCCAAACTTTGATCATGTTAGGAGTTACATAAGTTTTCATTAAAGGGGGATAGGATATAATGCTTCCTTCCTTCTCCTATTGTGTTACCTTTGTAAATCCTTCAATCCTATCCTATGTTTTTCTTAAGGGGGAATGTTAGGATATTTAGACACTTAGGAGTTAGTTAAGAGAAAATTGGTCTAATGTATCTTTAGGTAAGGTGTGTTTCTGTAGTATGCATTTGTAGTTATGTAATCCAATGGTCATGATATGCTATAAACATGAAGTGACTCGACGATTCATATTATTCTCGATATTACTAGCTATATTGATCTATGGATTAACACTTGATTGGTTCATGATCCATATTTAAAGAGCATGAAGGGTCATTTGCTAATGACCAATTGTGAGAAACTCATATGCCATTTTTTTTCCTTTTGCGTTAATATGTTTCCTCAAGTGCCTACATTGGTTAGGGCCATGGACTGTTTCCCTCTTTGAGAGTTTTAACCATGTAATACACAAGTGTACAAATATTTGATCTATTAGTGTGAGTGTTTGCTTAAGGTGTTCGACCTATGTGGAAATACCATGTTTATCGATATGTTATTTTCCAAAATTAATATTTACATAGATTGAATTCACCATAGTAATTCTACAACATGGTCCATATACATTTATCTACATCATGTACATGCCTAGCCATTTTATAATTGGGCCTTAGCCTTGAGCTCCATATTATGAACCAATAATAAAATATTTACATCATTTACAAGTGGGTCATTTATTTAAGCTCACATGGCTTGAGTCGTGTCATTATAAACTCACTTTACAATTTATGCATAATATGATCCAACACATTCCAAATTCAAAACAAAGGTATTTCTCTCGCCTAGGTCTTGGAGTTGGACATTTTAGTAGGTTAGGTCACCTCAACAAATATAAAACACCACCTATTTTGAGAGGATGTAAAGGCTATGTTCTCAATAGAAGAAATGTTGAAGGATTGTGAGGAATTTGAAGGGGAAACAACTATAACTATTCTGGTTGTACTTATTTTAGATGATGAGGATGTTTCTTGGGCTAGAGAGAGTGGTTTTCCTCGAGGAAAACTAGCTTAAGACCCAAATCTCTGTACCCTGACCTCGTCGGGGACATGCACTAAGAAACAACAATGAGAAACCTTCTCTGATACAACTGATTGAGATTATTTTGAGAATGAAATGAAGGAAAAAATATAACAAGTAAATACACAAAGATATTGTGAGAAGCACATATATACAGTAATCCACAATTTTTATTAATGAATAAATGTACAGAAACTGTAAAAATACAGAGTGAATGAACTTGCTAAAATGGTGGCAGCTTATCTCTAAGAAGATATGTGATGGTTACGCTCATTCACAAGAATAAGATGATGATTACAATGAGGCTCTAGAGGCCTTTTTAACATGAAAAAAATCCAAAACCCTAACCGTTGAAGATGAAAGGCCAAACGTTACGTGGGCCCTAGTGGGGTAAGTTGGTATGTCAACTTCCTAAGGGTGTAACTTTTTCATATGATCTATGTTTGGGGTGCACAATAGCTCATTTGAAAGGTCTATTTGAGGAATACACATTTTTTCATCTCACTCTAGCTAAAGTCTATGGTGTGAATGTGGTGGGCCTATAAAACATTCTTTAGGTCCTCAAAACCACCCGAAAAGTTTGGGACTTGAAAAATTGTAGAAAAAATACCAAGGTAGAAACCCTTGTTTTGAGCCAGTGGAATAGGTGGGTGGCCACCGATTTCTACCTTGATCAATCCTCCCCCTTTAGGAAGAAATGGTATCCATTTCATTAGGTCCTCGGGGAGGCTTTTGTTGAATCTGAACCTTGGTGAACTACTTTCCTTGTAGAAGACGTTGTCTTGCTTGGTAGTGTGATCAATATTTTGAAAATGAGATCTAATATGGGTATAGGCTGGACAATCTAAGAGAAAGTGCTTTTCATCTTCAACCTTCTTAGTGTCACAAAGGTGACACACTCTTTCATCCCATGGCGTTTTAGGAACTACCAATGCCCAGTTTCACTATGGAGCTCGTGAGAATTTGTTCTTATCTTAGCAATGCTTATTTTTTTCTTTACACTTGGCAAAACAGATAGATAATTTTGATCTTCTAGATTAGGGTTGATTACATCTTTATAATACCTTAATTCTCTTTTTTCCTCTAACTATTTATCACACCACATTTTTTCTTTAAATTTGGATTTGACATTTTTTTTAATAGTATCTTTATTCTACAAAATCGTTTCTTCCATTATTCCCCTAGCCAAGACTGGGCGTCTTTATGCCATCCTCTCTTGAGTCTATGGTGGTTATGACTTGATTTCGAAGCAATTTTAGGTAGCCTCTTGTCTTCCATGTTGTTTAACTTGTTCTTATACATTAGGTATCTAGTCATAGCCATGCTCTCAATAGGGGAGAGGCTAGTTTCTACGAGGAGGATGGGATAGGGCGTATTTCCTTTATGTTTGAGATTATAGGTTATAAAATTATTTTGTATTTGCTCTATCTTTCTCCAGGATTCATGAGAGATACTATATCCCCATACTTCACATCCATAAAGAATAATAGGTGTAACAAGAGTCTCAAAGAGGAGTTTCTTCTCATCCCAACTCCAAAGTTCAGCTGATTTACAATTGTTTTCAAGCCCATAATAATCTTTCCATCTCCCAATAATCCTTTTCTCAATGCTATAATTCCAATTAAGCTTGTGGTGAATATCAATTCCAAGATATTTGTATGAATTCACTTCCTCCAAGTTGTTGTTTTCATATAAAAAGGTATCATAAGGGATCTTATTGGATTTAATAATCATGACCTTAGTCTTATCAGTATTAACAGTCATACCCATATTGGAGCAAAAATCCTTGAGGATTCTTAGTTGGTTTTCAAGATCATGGGGACTCGTTGCCATAAGAACGATATCATTGGCATAAAGAAGAAGATTGATGACTATACCAGTGAGTGTAAGGCCAACACAACCTGCTTTTTTAAAACATTCTTCTAATTTATCAATGTATATGCCAAAAAGGGTAGGGGACAAGGGACAACCTTGTTTGACTCCGATATTGCAGTTAATCTCTTTTGACCAGCCCTCAGTGTTTCTAAACTTAGAAATAACGTTCTCATACATCCTTATTGTAGCAGCCCTCAACTCGAGAGCCACTTTTATCTCTTCCAACCTATTCCAAAGGTTTTTCCTAGGAACCATGTCAAAAGCTTTCCTAAAGTCAACAAAACAACAAAAAAAATTGGTTTTAGTATTGTGGAACTCCTCTGCAATGATCCTAAAGGTAACAAGATGGTCGACAGTTGAATGATATCTCCTAAACCCGGCCTGGCCTTTAGCTCTTTTACCGTGACTTTCTATCCAAATGCTAATCTTCTTTTCCAAAATGATTCCATAAAGCTTGACTAAAATCGGGCTAATCATAATGGTCCGATAATTAGAGGGAATGTTTTTATCCCCATTTTTAAAAATAGGAACAATGAGGCTTTGCATCCAGGGTTTAGGGAAGACCTGCTTGACTACTAAATTGAAGAGCTTGTGTATGTGAGGGATAAGGATTGGCCCTCCGATTTTAAAAATTTCATCTTGGTAGCCTTCAATGTCCTTAGCTTTCCCATTTGCGAGCCACTTAACCCTGAACTCTATGTCATCAAAAGAAAAAACTGCTTCCTTTGTAGGGACAATAGGAATGGTTTCCATGGAATTAGGGAACTCATAAAGACTTTTAAGGTGTCCTATTATTTTCTTCAGTATTGCGTTTTAGAATTTGGCTTCAGAACTTTTTAGGATCCAACTTGTATAGTTGTGAAAGTTGCTCTTGCCTTTTATTGATATAATATCTTTTTTTTTTTTTTAATTAGGGATTTGTATGTATTGATCTTATCAAGTTTTAAGGGCTCATTAGAAGCATCCCTAATGGATTTCCTAGCAATTTTACATTCTTTATCATACCAAGGGTTGGTTGTTCTATTATTCTTTTTATGGGAAACCTTGAAAGAGAACTTGTTAATGGAAGTGGAAAGGGTAGTTGTAAAATTATGATAGAGTTCTTCAATGTTGTCCTTATAAGTTAGGAGTTTTAATTTATTATTTAAATCCTTTAAGTGCAAATTCCTTTGATTATCATAATTCTCTTCAATGGTACTCCTATGCATTGAAAATTTTAGAGTTAGGGTTAAAGGTTTATGATCAGAGTCACGCTCATGGTCATTTAAAAGGTCAAAAGTTGTTATTTGGTTAGAAACAGGGATATCAAATATCACATAATCTACAACACTACTACCTAGCCCATGAATACAGGTCATTTGGTTGGAGTTTGGCCACTCCATTGCAAATTATTAGGTCTTGAGAGCTGCAGAGCTTGACCAACTCAGTACCAAATAAATTCTCAATTAGGTCTTGAGAGATTCTTTTGTAGCTATTAGATAAAACAAGGTCATCATCTAGCCATAAAGGATTATGGTTGGAGTCATCACTTAAAAGAGTAGCTTGTTAAGTTCCAGTCGTAGCATTAAAGTCTCCTAGTAGGAGAATATTACCTTCATTTTTCAAATTATAAATATCTTGTTCTAAATTATTATAGGGACAATTTTTATCTAGATTATTTTTCTTATAAAGCATAGAATTAATAGGTGCAAAATAACAAATTGCTATATACATCTTCTTCGCATTGGTGTCTGAAATTTCTATCCAAATGTATTGATTAAGAGGGTCAATATTATGAAGTTGAATGTGAGGAGAAATGCTTTAAGTTTGAGATAGATTTGTTTACAAGCTAGCTCAAAACTTAGCAAAATCAACCTTAATCTATTTTCATCTAAAACTATTTCTATATTTGAAAAAATATTATCATTTTTATAAATATCATTTTCGTGTAAAATATTATCATGTTTATAAATATCAATTTTATGTGGTAAAAGTCATGATTCAGTTATTGAGTTGTTTTACGATTTTTTTTTAATGTTGTAAAGGTTTAAAACCATCCATCTAATCTTTTTGATACAATTTCAAAAACTCCTAAAGTCCTTATATGCAATGAGTTATTTTATGAATTTTTTTGAATGTTGTAAAGGTTTAAAACCATCCATCTAATATTTTGGATACATTTTAAAAAACTCCTAAATTCTTTATATATTTATTAATTTTCTTTTTATATGATTGGAAGAATATTATTATATTTATAAATATTAATTTTATTTTTATATATTTGAAAAATATTATTATTTTTATAAATATTAATTTTCTTTTTATATATTTGAATAATATTATTGTTTTTATAAATGTCAATTTTCTTTTAAATTATTGATTTAATCTCTTTTCATATAATTTTGAGAACTCTTTATATATTTTAAAAAATATTATCATTTTTATAAATAAACCTCTCTGTTTAATCAAACCTATAAAACCTAGCTTGCTAGCTTACAACAAATGCTTGTCAACATATCTAGATGCATAAAGATTTTCCCACTAATCACCTCTTTTCCAAAAACATTGCTCACCTAATAGGAAAAACAAAAAACACTTTGTAAATGTTACATAGCATCAAATTATTAGAAAACTATCATAATCTTATGAAAGACGAAGGTTATATATTTCTTGAAAGGAAAAAAACTAGAGCATCTCATGCACACCTTCTCCATGAGGTTTAATTATGTACTTCTTGAAAAGATACAAACTAGAGCTTTGCATGCACACCTTCTCCACTAGGGTTAATGATAAAGTTAGACTACCTCCGGTGAGTTGATTTCAGGACGCTTATTTAAAGTGGAAGGCATCGATTTCCATGTCCTTTTTTCATCGTAGAAAGGTTACTCATGTTGTTTCTCATATAACCCCTCTGCATGCAAATAGGTAACCAAGTTGGACCTTCATCTTCTGTTGTGACCTCCACTGGTTAATTATTAATTGCAATGTTCTTGGATATGATCGATTGTAGGTCTCCAAAAAAAGAATATTGTTGATTGTGATGAATCATCATGTTGTTGCTATCGGAGATTGAGGATGGTATTTGGGATGGATTCCAAGAAATCCGAGATACCATCTTCAATCTCTAATAGCAACAACATTATGATTCATCATGATCAACATTATTCTCTTTTGGGAGACTTGTAATCGATCATATCTGAAAATGTTGTAGTTAATAGTTACTCGATAGAGGTTGTGATGATGGAAGAAGGCCCAACTTGGTTTCCTAAGTGAATTTAGAGGCACTGTATGAACAATGACACGAGTAACCCTTTGCATTCACATAGGTAACCAAGTTGGACCTTCATCTTCTGTCGCAGCCTCCACAGGTTAATTATTAATTTCAACGTTTTCAGATATGATTGATTGGAGGCCTCCCAAAAAAGAATATTGTTGATTGTGACGAATCATGTTGTTGCTATTAGAGATTGAAGATGGTATTTGGGATGGATACGAAGAAACACCAGATACCATCTTCAATATCTAATAGCAATAACATGATGATTCATCATGATCAACAATATTCTATTTTGGGAGACTTGCAATCGTTCATATCTAAAAATGTTTTAGTTAACAATTACCCGATACAGGCCACAACGATGGAAGAAGGCCCAACTTGGTTTCCTAAGTGCATGTAGAGGCATTGTATGAACAACGACATGAGTAACCCTTCTATATTCAAACAAATGAAAACATAAATGGAAATGGGTGCTTCTTGAAAAGACAGAAACTAGAGCTTAGCATGCTCACCTTCTCCATGAGGGTTAATGAAAAATTTAGACTACCTCTGGTGAGTTGATTTTAATACGCTTGTTTGAAGTGGAAGGCACCCATTTCCATGTCATTTGTTCGATCGTAGAAAGGTTAGTCATGTCATTGTTGATATAACCCCTCTACATGCACATAGGTAACCAAGTTGGACCTTCATCTTCTGTCATGACCTCCATGGGTTAATTATTAATTGCAAAGTTTTCGGATATGATTGATTGCAGGTCTGCTAGAAAAGAACACTATTGATCATGACAAATCATCGTGTTTTTTCCATTGAAGATTAAAGATGGTAGTTGGGATGGATACCAATAAATCCCACATACCATATTCAATCTCTAATAGAAACATCATGATGATTCATCATGATCAACAATATTTATTTTTTGGAGACTTGCAATCTATCATATCTGAACTTGTTGTACTTAATAATTAACCAGTAGAGGCTGCAACAATGGAAGAAGGCCCAACTTTGTTTCCTATTTTCATGTAGAGGCATTGTATGAAAAACGGCACGAATAACCCTTTGCATGCACATTGGTAACCAAGTTGGACCTTCATCCTCTGTCGTGGCCTCAACTGGTTAATTATTAATTGCAACATTTTTGGATATGATTGATTGTAGGTCTCCCAAAAAAGAATATTGTTGATCGTGACGAATCATGTTGCTTCTATTGGAGATTGAAGATCGTATTTGGGATGGATACCAAGCAATCCCAAATACCATATTCAATCTCTAATAGCAACAAAATGATGATTCATCATGCTCAACAATATTCTTTTTTGGGAGAATTGCAATCGATGATATCTGAAAATGTTGTAGTTAATAATTACCCGATAGAGGTTGTGATGATGGAAGAAGGTCCATATCAGTTTCCTATGTGCATGTAGAGGCATTGTATGAACAATGACACGAGTAAACCTTCTATGGTCAAATAAATGAACACAAAAATTTAAATGGGTGCTTCTTGAAAAGACATAAACTAGAGCTTAGCATGCACACCTTCTCCATGAGGGTTAATGATAAAGTTAGACTACCTCTGGTGAGTTGATTTCAAGATGCTTGTTTGAAGTGGAAGGCACCCATTTCCATGTCAATTGTTCGATCGTAAGGTTACTGATGTCGTTTCTCATATAACCCCTATTCATGCACATAGGTGACGAAGTTGGACCTTCATATTCTGTCGCTACCTCCACTGTTTAATTATTAATTGCAACGTTTTTAGATATGATTGATTGTCGGTCTCCAAAAAAGAAATACTATTGATCGTGACGAATAATCATGTTGTTTCTATTGGAGATTGAAGATGGTATATGGGATGGATACCAAGAAATCATATATACCATCTTCAATCTCTAATAGCAACAACATTATGATTCATCATGATCAACAATATTCTTTTATGGGAGACCGCAACGATGGAAGAAGGCCCAACTTGGTTTCTTATGTGCATGTAGAGGCACTGTATGAACAATGACATGAGTAACCCTTCTATGGTCAAACAAATGAACATGGAAATGGAAATGGGTTCCTTCTTGAAAATACATAAACTAGAGCTTAGCATGCACGCATTCTCAATGAGGGTTAATGATAAAGTTAGACTACCTTCGATGAGTTGATTTCAAGCGGATTGTTTGAAGTGGAACGCACAGATTTCCATGTCATTTTTCAATTGTAGAAATGTTTCTCATGTCGTTTATCATATAACCCTTTTGCATGCAAATAGGTAACCAAGTTGGACCTTCATCTTCTTTCGTGGCCTCCACTAGTTAATTATTAATTGCAACATTTTTTTATATGATTGATTTCAGGTCTCCCAAGAAAGAATATTGTTGATCGTGACGAGTCATCATCTTATTTCTATTGTAGACTGAATATGATATTTGGGATGGATACAAATAAATCTCAGATACCATCTTCAATCTCTAATCGGAACAACATGATGATTCATCATGATCAAAAATATTATTTTTTGGGCGACTTGCAATCGATCATATCTCAAAATGTTGCAATTAATAATTGCCCAGTAGAGGCCACGACGATGGAAGAATACCCAACTTGATTTCCTATGTTTATGTAGAGGCATTGTATGAACAATGACACGAGTAACCATTCTATGGTAAAACAAATGAACACGAAAATGGAAATGGGTGCCTTCTTGAAAAGACAAAAGCTAGAGCTTAGCATGCACACCTTCTCCATGAGGGTTAATGATAAAGTTAGACTACCTCCGGTGAGTTGATTTCATGCAGCTTGTTTGAAAGGTAAGCCCTCTGCATCCATTTACATTTCCATGCCATTTTTTCAATCATAGAAAGGTAACCCCTCTGCATGCACATAGGTAACCAAGTTGGACCTTCATCTTCTGTCGTAGCCTACACTCATTAATTATTAATTGCAACTTTTTCGAATATGATTGATTGCAGATATCCCAAAAAATAATATTGTTGATTGCGAGGAATCATCATGTTGTTGAGATTGGAGATTGAAGATGGTATTTGGGATGGATACTAAGCAATCCTAGATACCATCTTCAATCTCTAATAGAAACAACATGATGATTCATCATGATAAACAATATTCTTTTTTGGGAGACATGCAATTGATCATATCTGAAAATGTTGTAGTTAATAATTACTTGGTAGAGGTCACGATAATGGATGAAGGTCCAACTTGGTTTCCTATGTGAATGTAGAGGCATTGTATGAACAACGACACGAGTAAACCTTCTATGTTCAAACAAATGAACATGGAAATGGAAATGGGTGCCTTATTGAAAAGACAGAAACTAGAGATTAGCATGTACACCTTATCCATGAGGGTTAATGATAAAGTTAGACTGCCTCCGGTCAGTTGATTTCATGTCGCTTGTTTGAAGTGGAATGATCAAAAAATGGAAGGAATAATAAACAATTGTCTTATTTATATGCTTAAAGGTGTTTAAAGAGTTCAGGTATTAATTAACCATGCTATAAAAACAGAGATATGAACCAAAAAAAAAGAGACAAAGACAACAAGGACTTGATAACGGAGTTCAAAAATGAGTGGCTACGTCTCCGGGCCCGCTTCCAAGTGGAGGACCTCTTTATTGATATTCAATTGCTCAAGTTCTCTTACAATGAATCTTTGTTGTTACATAACATGCTTCAGATCTGTTGTGCAATACCTCTTTGCTCAGATTCATACATACCTCATCAAAATCCTCTCACAAACATGACAAAAATGCCTCTCAAAACATGAGAAAAGGCCAAAATGCACAAGGTGCTCCTCAAATTCCCTACATAAAAAAGTTACCCTCAAGCTTCAAAAATCTTGGTTTATATAGTTTTCAAGCTAAAAAAGATAATCCCAATTTCCCCTAAAGATTTGGCCTCTTTTTGGGATCAAATCGCCCTCCAAATGGCCATAATATCCTTAAAAACCCAATTATGGTCCAAAAATTACATATCTTGGGCTAAATATAACTCAAAACCCCATTTTTAATTAACAATACACAAAGTATCCCCCTTGGTCTAAGAGCGCACCCTATTTTTTGGTCATATGCTAACCATATGGCCTATCGCTAGCCCCTTAAAAACGCTAGATCCTAGTTCTATTGTGCTTTGCATCGGATCATGGTCTAGAAGATAAACTCCCTGCGGGCCTTTGGAGGATTAGGTACCGGTCCTCTGGAAACAACTCCATATCCGATGGATAGCGTCTATCCAAACCCCTCGCGTTGCGCCTACCGCATGGTCATGTGATATCGTAGAATGTAAGCATGGGCTCGGGCTTAGCCCCAACCCCACCTTTCCACCACCATATAATTAAATACAACATAAATAAACTTTTTTGGGTTAAGTTTAACAAGTAACATGATTGGTGCATTCATAATAGGAACTCTCCCCAAAGCTTAGGGTTGGTCATAGGTCATAGGTTCCATTCTCATGAACCCAAAACTTATATTTGGAACTTGCCATTCGACTGTTGACTGGGTGCCACATGGTTGCCCATGCCTGGGCCATGTGGCACCACCACATTTTCTCAAAACACATACCACATGTCCAATTGTAATTGTATCTATCATCTTCCTAGTCAACTGTTGCAGTGCTTCAACATGTCTCTGCCACATCAGCATCATTAATTAGCTTTCGCGATGTCATGCTGACATCAACATTGACTTTTTGTTAGTTGACCCTTTGAATTTTTTATTGTTTGAGAATTTGATCAGAGTGCAATAAATCTCGCATACGAAGCCCATTTTAGAAAGTAAATATATGGTCGAAAAAAGTGCGATGAGCCGGTCACAATGGAATTGGCTTCAGTCAATTCCGAGAACTTTCATTTTTGAGCATTTTCTCGACCCTGGGAGCCTCCTAGATCATGGAAGGCACCCATTTCCATGTCATTTGTTCGATCGTAGAAAGGTTACTCATGTCATTGTTGATATAACCTCTCTACATGCACATAGGTAACCAAGTTGGACCTTCATCTTCTGTCGCAACCTCCACTATTTAATTATTAATTGCAGCATTTTCGGATATGATTGATTGCACGTCTCCCAAAAAAGAATATTCTTGATCATGACGAATCATCTTGTTTTTTCGATTAGAGATTGAAGATGGTATTTGGGATGGATACAAATCAATCCAAGATACCATCCTCAATCTCTAATAACAACAACATGTTGATTCATCATGATCAACCATATTCATTTTTGGGAGACTTGCAATCGATCATATCTGAAAATGTTGTAGTTAATAATTATCCGGTAGAGTCCACAACGATGGAAGAAGGACGAATTTTGTTTCCTATGTGCATGTAGCAGCACTATATGGAAAACGACATGAGTAACCCTTCTATGGTCAAACAAATGAACATAGAAATGGAAATGGGTGCCTTCTACTTCAACCACGATCATTGAATATCAACTCAGCAAAGGAAAACTAACTTTCTCATTAACCCTCATGGAGAAGGTGTGTAGGTTAATCCCTGTTTTCCATCCTTCCAATAATAACCTCATGTCTAAAAAAATTCTCAGAGTGATATTATCAACACGTAATAAGCTCTAGTCCTGCACAATTTTGTTTCTTTGGGGGAACATTGGAAATTAGGTTTCTCTTATATTATGGTGCTAACTTGATACTCCACCACTTTTTGAGTTCCATGAATTTACTTTACAATATTTTTTTAGCCGCATTTTGCGAAAAAATTGACCGACATTTTGTTTTCGTTTTTCATAAGAATAATGATATCTTTCTAATAATTTGATAGTATGTAACATTTAAAAAGTTTGGTTCTTCTATTGAGGTGAACTATGATTTTGGAAGAGAGGTGAATCACGGACAAAAAATCTTTATGCATCTAGATATGTTGAAAAATATCTATCATAGACTATATTTTATTAAACACGTAGATGTTTATGCTTGGGGTTTTGACAAATATCCATAACAATCTAGATTTTATTAAAAACATAGAGGTTTGTGCTTGAGGCTTTAATTGGTTTATGCTTGAAGTTTTGATAGACATTGATATGACACATAGAAGAAGTTTGCAACTTTAAAAATTTGATCCCTCTCGACACTTAACAGATTGAGGGTTAAAATGGATCTTTATTCAAAGTGTAATTGAGACAACTTGTATTTTTTTTAACGTAACTTTATGTATGTACATGACAACATCTCCCCCATATTGGATTGTAGAGAACCTCTCATGAAATTATGTTTAAATGAATATAATATACACTCACTAAAAATAAATAAACTAAAATATATAGTTAAATAATATTTTATATTCTATATCTATTTATAACAATAAATAAAAAAGAAAAAAATAAAAAAAAGAATAATAAAGAAATAAGAAATGTTTTTTTTATAGTCTCGCATATGGGAGTAAGGTTAGATGATACTTAGAAGCATATGACCTCATTGTTATAGTCTTAGTGCTAACTATATGGTATCTTGGCTTTCTTATAAACATTATTTAAGGTGAATCGTTTCTAACAACCTAAGACATTTAGAGGCATTTGGTAGGAGTGGAAATATTTCCCCTTACAACCCATCCATTGGTTATTTCAAAAGGGTTTTGTCTCTTGCTTTTGGAAAAAGGGGCTTATTTCCTACATAGTATTAGTGAGTCCAATATTTATTTTTAAATTTTGTTTGCAACTAGAATAGTCTAGGTACAATTAATATTTTGCTTTTCCTCAAAAAAAAAAAAATGTAACTTTTATTTCATCCTAATAGAAAAGAAAATTGCATTCTATAGAATACATGTAATCATGTATTTCAATGATCATTTGAGAAACAATTAGCCCAACAAAAAAAATATATTGAAGTGATGCTAGAATAAAAGCATCGCCCATACTAGTTTATACAAAAGCTATCGAAAGTCACGTTTGAGAAACCATTACTTTTTGTGATCACAAAAAATATATCAATATAGAGTTAGGAATGTGCCAAGGTACAATTAATAATTTAGGTACAACACAATGTAATTTTTTTCAAGTACTTAGATTTGACATTGAGTGCTCTATGACCTCATTGTTATAGTCTTAGTGATAACTATATGGTATTTTGACTTTCTTATAGATACTATTTAGGGTGAATCATTTCTAACAACTTAATACACCTAGAGGCATTTGGTAGGAGTGGAAATATGTTCCCTTACAAACCACCCATTGGTTATTTAAAAATGTCAAGTTTCGTCTCTTGCTTTTGGAAAAATGGGTTTCTTTCCTACGTAGTATTAGTTTGTCAAATATTTATTTTTAAATTTTGTTTGCAACTAAATAGTCTATGTATAATTAATATTTTTTTTTCTAAAAAAACAACGTAATTTTTTTTCATGTGAAGAGAAAAGAAAATTACATTATATTGAATACATGTAACCATGTAATCATTTGAGAAATTATTGGCCCAACAAACAAGACATGGTAGTAAAAAATCATAAATAGGTCAAGGCAAAAATTAGGGTTAGGGTAAATTTTAGGACACAAACCCTAATTGACTTGGAAGAATAACATTATACCAAATTCGTTCACAGGGTTTCTAAGGTCACAATTGATGTATTTAGAATCACACACATACTTCCACATTGGTTGGGTCTCTAGAATGTGGAACTCGTTCATAATGCCCCTAAAAACCTTGGGAAAATCACTTGATAAAGTGATTATTAAGTGAATGTACTTTTTCATTAATGTGAGATTAATTAAGTTAAATGCCTAAGTTGGCATTAATAACTTAAGTGAGTTTGTTAATTCCTAGCCATTAGATTTAACGTGAATGTCATATTATACCTCACTCATTGATCACTTTAGAGGAGATGTAGGGTTTTGGACTTACGGTAAACTCAATGTAATTAAAGGCAACCTAGGTGAGAGGATGAGACTGAGAGAGACTGTATATGAGAAAAGAGGTATTCTTTTCTCATGTGCTTGTGTCACACAAAATGAGGAGAGTTCAGGGGAAACATGGGAGATAATTGTTGATATTGTAGTAGTTGCAGGAGGTATTTACCTCCACGTGTAAACGAGACAAGGATAGAATACTCCGGAAATTAAGAAGAATTCCTAATGAGTTGGATAATAACCCTAGAAGACTTGTCAACTCAAGAAGATAATTTATATTAGGTAATTAGCCTCCAAGAGAAGAAGTCGGCCAGAAATAATAATATATATTGAACAAATAGATACCCAGAATGAGAAGTCGGCCTAGGTAGTTAGCCAGAATTAGTATAAATACAGGAGGCGAGTTCTCGTTGTGGTAGGTAGTCTCATAATTGCAAAGAAACACTTGTGTGCACTCGAGTTGCTGAGTTTTTGCGCAGGTTTGGAGGAGAGTTGTCGTTACAACTGCTACAACTAGTAGTCACGATATGACTATCACTTAGCTAGGGTTTGGGCTATCTGATCAACTCTTGTTTATGTGCTATCCTTGGGGAATGGTACACTACCCTTTGATTGGATATATAGCCTAGGTTTCTCTTTCAGAGTGATTCTCTGTCAAGGTTAAGGTGCTCGGAGGGTGGCTTCGGCCTATGGTTGGGTGACAAAGGTATTGTCAATGGTAAAACGAGCACATCCACTTATATTCTAACAATTTATGGTCCCACAACTCCTTCATTCAGTCTATCCGCTAGAAGGAAACATAGTTGTAAAGATATTAAGCTCGTTGAAGAATTGTTGCTATGGTTTCTAGCAGGAGCAGTCACCATAGCACTGTCGCTAGGGTTACTAGCAGGTGGAGTTGTAGAAACCCTAATCCTCTTGTTGAGGAACCTTAAGTGAAGGGATTGACACAATCTCCAGAAAGATCAGTGCGCCCTGGTCTAGCACATCTCCTAGTACTCTCAACAAGCCAAGACGCCAAGTTTGAGTTTGTGGTCAAATCTAAGGTTTGACCAAGTCAAAGAAGCCATGACTTATTCTATGAAGTAAGAGAACAAGTTAGATGGAGATTCTAACTTCACAGCGTGGAAAACAAGGATTGATCTCATCCTTGCCAAGAATAAAGTGTTGGATATCGTGAAAGGAAAGATCGTGAAACCAGAGTTTGAAGAAGGGAAATAAAAGGAACCTGAGAATGTTGCAACAATGGAGAAGTTCAAAGACGGTGACATCAATGAAATGAGTATCATAGTGGATTCTATAAAACACCACTTGATACCCTACATCTCCCATATTGACTCATCGAAGAAGATGTACGATGCCCAAACAAATTTCTTCTCGGTCAGAAACATTGGACAAGTTATGAGTCTGAAGAATGAGCTTCGTGACATGAAGATGAATGATGAGGACAACATAACATCATATTTTGTGAGAATCTATCAGTTAAGAGATCAACTACAATCTATTTAAGAGATCATATCAAAGAAGGAATTGGTAAACATAGTACTCAATGGTCTTCCCAAGACGTGGGATGCATTTTCCGCAAGCATGAACACAAGGAAGGAGTATCCAACATTTGAAGAACTTTGGACTTGCTGTGCTCAAGAAGAATCAAGGATCAGTGCAAAAGAGAAACCCCAAAAGAAGTACGATGATCAAGCCTTCACAACAAGATTCAATAATTTCAGGAACAAAAGGAAGTTTGGTTCAAGGTGGAAGCCAAATCAAGAGAAAGACATTTCAGAAGTACAATGCTTCAAATGTCGAAAGTATGGCCACTACAAGAATCATTGTTCTGAGCTAAAGAAAAGGAAGGCGAAACACGAAGCATCAGTTGCTGAAGAAAAGGAACTCACAAAGAAGACTAAGAAAGATGAAAGAGACTTCTTCTTCTGAAGGTAACAATACTCTTTTAATTCCTTGTACATATCTTGTTTTCATCGTCTATGTACATATCTTGTATATCTATCTCTTGGAAGATAATGTGTTCCAAGAAGAATTATATCAATGGAAGAACAACAAGATAAGGATTGATGTCATTGGATAATACATGAAAGAATGAAATACATCAAGAAAATGAGGTGGAAACTATTGCAAGATAAGCTGAATAAATCATGAAGAGACTTAGAAGAAGCAAAGACAAAAAGAAGTCAACAATAAAGAGGAAATTGGAGAAAGACATATGACTTTTTGTAGAAGACAACAAGATGGAAGCATGGACTCTATTAGACAGAGAGAGACAATTATATATTGTAGAAGACAATAAGCATGGACTCTGTTAGAGAGAGGGATCCGATTATATGTACTCGTACGTGAAGCAAGGATTAAGAGGGAGCTAATCCTATGATCTGTTGAAGATGATGAAGTATATATCCATGTTAGTAACCATGAAAGATAGTACGTGCTTAGTTCAACCAAAGAAGAAGTATTTTTCGAAGAGAAGACTTAAAGTATCCCTGGTTGTCCATGCAGATGTGTGATCCTATGATGAAAAGAAGTGGAATCTTTAGGGAATGGAATCTATAAAAAACTCCATGCACCCAAAGGCTAAAGAAAAAAGACAAGGAAGAACATGAAGATTCCAAGAAAGGAGAGAAGCATGAACAACCTGTCATTGTATCAAGAATCACAAGATTACCAGCCTAATATGAAAGCAATCAAACAGAACTGGAAGTTGTGATGAAGAACAATGTACGAAAGACTTATAAATGAAAGCATTGCAAGATTATGAACTAGAGGTTCTCCTAGATGGAGGGAGAATACTATGATGATTCCTCGTTCTGGTAAACCAGACATACCTCTACATGAGTCATTATATCATCCATGGGTTGGAGTGCTACACCAAGATGAATGAAAAGACTGTTCTCCAGAGAAATTGAACAAAGAGCATATGAAGAGTAGCCTCAAGAATTTGAGGCATACTAGAAAGAGACTCTTGTATACATATGGAAGAAGATAACTTGGTGAAGAACCTCCAATGCACAACAAAATCATGGTGAAGATTCTCTATAACAAAGATATTGTATCAAGATGATTACTGAGTAGATCAGATCTCATGATGACAGAAGAAGTGCCACATGGATATGTTCTAGTGTTCCAACAATGATATACTTTATTGATCAAAGCTACATGAAGCCTTCAAAGAAAAACTAGTGCTCCAGAAAGAAGTACATTTGAAATCAAGCAATATATTATCCATGATGTAGTTCAAAAAGGAGAAAGAGGTTCTAACATACATATCTCCACAGATGAGGAGATAAATAAACATGTTGGTAAAGCTTCTATCCAAGATGAAAGAGTTTGCGTACTCAAGTTGGATATTGTGGAGACGACTTCCTTATTGAAAAAGGAAGAGATGACTCTGAGGTTAGGAGGGAGAACTCATATGTATTGATTTATGGATAGTCAGTTTTCAACTTGAAAAATGGTCCAGGATGAGTAGCTTCCTTTCCAGTTCGAAAAGTGGATTGAGATTTCTGACGGACGACGATTTCCCATTGTAGTTAACATGGGAAATGGTAGAGATTGTTGATGTATGATAGACAATGACTTCCCATTGTGGTTAACATGGGGAATGGTCTAGGGAAGTATTTCTTCTTGAGGTTTACTCAAGAAGACTAGACCGCCTCTCCGGACAATGATTTCTCATTGTGGTTAACATGAGGAATGGTCTGTTTTGGAGGTTGATACATGAAAGTCTTTTCCTCTTGTGGTTAATAGAGGAAATTGTCCTGAAAATCATTCCTCGGGGTTTATACATTCTCTCTAGGGTGTAGTTTGATTAGTTTACGAGGAATGGCCCAAGGTGGGAAATGGTCTAGGCTCAACAATTAGGGACCGACATTCCTTAGGGTTTATACATTCTCTCAAGGGTGCACTTTTATTAGTGTAGGAAGAATGGCCAAGGGTGGGGAATGGTCCAGGTTCAGAAGACATGACATTTATTCTTCCATGCTTGAGAAGAATAGTCCAGATATCTCATTGTTCTAATTTAAGGGCAGATATTCTTTCATATCTCACAGATGTGAGTGAAATATTGGCCGAGATGATTCATTTTATATCATAACATTGTTTCTGTGTAGGTTGATATTAGATGATTGTTATGAAGAGTGTATGACAGTAGATGTATACTACTGTGGTGTATGTGTTACATTGTTCGTGACTATACATTGTTGATCAAGTAATTGTGTGTTACTTGGGTGTGGTAGTGCACCACTGGATTGTAGTTGTGTACTACTATGGATAGATACAATTGTGTTCTATTTTGTTCTGATTGCCTTGAAGACTATCAACAATTTATTGGAAATAATTATCAGCTAAATGAATGATGAGAAGAGATTTTCTAGAAAGAAAATGGTTCAAAACATTTACTCTTCTAGATTAGAAGAATTGCTCTTGTATCACTCTATGGAGTGAGCATCATGTCTGATTACTCATATAGAGTATGTTTTTGAGAGATGATGCAGCTGATGATGATGGTGGTGCTCATGATCTAGTCATGATCTAGTCTATATAACTATGTTGATGCTACTGGGTGAATGGTATGTTTTGTGCTCAAGAACATTACATGTAATACCTCCCTAGCTAGGAGGGAGTGTTGATATTATGGTAGATGTGGTAGGTATTTACCTCCATGTGTAAACCTAACAAGGATGGAATACTCCGGAAATCAAGAAGAAACCCTAATGAGTTGGCTAATAACCCTAAAAGACTAGTCGGCTCAAGAAGATAATTTATATTAGGTTATTAACATCCAAGAGAAGAAGTCGGCCAAAAATAATAATATATATTGAATAGATAGATACCCACAATGAGAAGTCGACCGAGGCAGTCAACTATAATTACTATAAATATAGGAGGCCAGTTCTCATTCTGGGAGGTAGTCTCAGAATTGTAGAGCAACACTTGTGCGATCTACAGTTGCTGAGTTTCTTTGCAAGTTTGGTGGAGAGCTACCATTGCAGCTGCTACAGCTAGCAATTACGCTTGGACTATCTCTTGGATAGGGTTTGGACTATTTGATCAGCTCTTGTTGACGCGTTATCCTTGGGGAAAGGTGCGCTACCCTTTGATTGGCTATCTAGCCTAGGGTTTTCTTCCAGACTGATTCTCTGTCAAGGTTAAGGTTCTCTAAGGGTGGCTTCGGCCTATGGTTGGGTGACAAAGGTATTGTTAATGGTAAAACGAGCACATCCACTTATATTCTAACAATAAACACTAAGTGGGATAGGCTATTGTTGCATTTTATTCCTCTCATGGGCCATTATCCTAAGATGGGAGCCCAAATTTTATAATCAAACTGAGAACTTGTTTCCCTTCAAGGTATTTTCGAGTCGTGTTTACCCAGAATCTATTGTGCAATGCAATTGTTTTTTGTTTGTATATTTTCATTGTAATTGCTTCAGAACCTAGTTGTGCATCGAGTTAATAAAGAGATTTTATTTAAGCTAAGTGTCAAGAGTTAGGTTGGAGAAAAAATAACATGGTGCTAGAGTCAAGACTCTGAAAGGTGAAACTAGATTACACATGGTGGAATTTGCAATGAATTTATAGGTATATGGGATTTTTTTTTATATAGATTGAAGTTGCGGGGTTAATAAAATAAATTATAGAAAAGAGAGAAATTAAAAGGAAGTAGTCGTACATCGTACAGATGGCATAAAGGCCACAGATCTGAGATAGATTGTGATGAGATGTGGATTGGATGAGATAACCATGTATTGTACAATTGTGCATAACTGAAGTAGATCTTGTGATGAAGTGAGGATTGATAGTGAAGAGAGGATTTGGGCTTAAGGGATCTCACGTGGCTATGTTAAGTGAGTCACAAAAGAACCGGCGTGAGTACTGCACATGTGGGCAGAAGAACTACCGACGTGGGATAGACTTGGGAACACAAGGAGATCTCATGGAGAGACAACATCTTGTGAGCGAGGATGGGTGTGGAGGCATAAAGTTTTAGCAGAGAAGAGTGGCCCTGCAGAAGATAGGGAGGTAGTGATGCTCGACAGATATTACAATGTGAAGGCCAATCTAGGAACACAGGGTCTGTGTGCAGGTGGTATTGATAGTCAGCGACAAAGAAAATCATAGGATCAACTGAGGAATCAAGACAAGATGAGCAGTGAAGGTGGACAATTGAAAAAATATCCATCGACATGATGTGGAGTTGCGGAATGAACTAAAGTCTGTTGATCAGATGTGGAATATGGGCCAATCATGGAGCTATTAAAGAGATAATTGTCGACTGATGTGAAGTGTTGGGAGTGTGACAACAGAGGCAAACACAGGTGCATGAGAGAGTGTTCACACATGAGAATGTAGCTGAGAGAGGTAATCAGTGGGTGAAGTTAGGGGGATCCACACAGGGTTGCAACTGATGAAGGATAAAAATGGGCACTGCAAGCTACAACCATTAATTTGTGTGGGGTTGTTGAAGAACCACAGGTGATGGTGTAGAAATGGATCGAAGGACATAGGAGATGAAGTGAGGGATTCATGGGTTGTTGAGTAGAGTGAGCAGGGGTGATGAAGCCTCCCTACTCGATCGTAGTGCTGTGTGACCTCCCGGTCAAAGGATCTTTGATTCTTGAGTCTCATGACTCTCTGAAACCTTAATGGCTTCCTTATGTATCAAGACACAGGCCCTTTCAGCCTCTTGGTGCAGGCCTTATAGAACCCATAGCCTTCTTTTTATCTCTGCTGCGAAACCTCAAAGTGTTGAGCGATAGATCCTTTTCAGATAATCCTTCTCTTGAATGTGACATGGGATGATGACCATAAGATTGTGGGTGTGGTCACAAGCGATTTGGAGTTAAACCACTTTTGGGCCCGCAATTATCCTCACGCCTCCACGTCTCCTTGTTATGAAACCACGGTTTTGATTGTGGCCCGCCCTGAATATTTTAAACTCCATGCAACTCTTGTCCCTGCAATGCTACGGGATCGTCGATCTAGCGATCTTGACAATACTTCCAAACTGGCGATTCAGATCTGCTCTTTCTCGATCGATGAACTAGATATGTCTCTCCGAGATCAACAGAAGTGATCTCTTCACAATTCCAAACTTCATGATTTTGAAATCTCAAACCCAACTCCTTCCGTACTCCAATCCCTCAGATATGACGATCTGCGGATGCCTGTCCTATTCAATCAACGATGTTGATCACTTTGGAAATCCGGACTCCGAAGTTCTCAAACTTCAACCATTCCCTTGTTTGGATTTTATCTGGAGGCTCTAATCTACTTATGCGTGTCCTCGGTGGATCAACAACTACGATCCCTTCGTGTCTCTAGACTTCAGACTTTTCAAATCTCAAATTTTCTTTCCCCGCGAAGTATGCGTATTTCTACCGCATGTCCTCGAGATCTAATGATCGAGGATTACTTCAGGATTTTACCTGGGGTGCATGGATCTATGCCACATCTCTCCTAGATCAAATGACTTTGAATCACTTCAGGTCTTCAGGGTTCCACAGTCTCAGTTCTTTTCCAAAATCCACAACAAATTTCCTAGAGCTCGTGATTTGTTGACAAGTGTAAACTTATAGATCGACGAATCTCGACTCTTCGACTCTTCAGGGTTCGGGTATTTCAACACTTTAGTTTGTAGCTTCCTCTGGATCTCTTGACCTGTCGACATGTACCCTTTTGGATCTAAGGGTCCAGATTTGCTCCAACCCTTCGACTCTCTGCACTTTGAGAGTTTAAAGTTTCAATCTTGCCTCCTCCGGGACTCACGATATCTGACGAATCAGATCCACTCTGACGATTTGACACTTGAAGTTTAACTCAAACAATGTGATGACTGATATCTCTTCCTGTGATCGAATGACTGAGATTCTACTTTGGGTTTTCGGCCCTTCACGCTCGAGAAACCTCAAGTCTGAGACCTTGATGGGTTCTCTCTCCTGTGAGTGCAAGGCATTAAGGCTCGTGCACCTTACACATATTAGATGGTTATTGATCCTCTGCATTGTGATCCAATGGCCACTGTCTCTCCTCTCTCCGGAGCTTCGGATCTTCTTCCGACTTAGAAAATTTATAAGTCTTAAATGGTTTCTAACCTTTGCCCATTCTACGAGTCTGACTCTTGGATCTCGTCAATACTTACAAAAAGTGTTATCTCTTCTGAACTTCATCCTTAAAGGATTTCGACTTCTGACGCACACCTTACGTTCTCGGGATTTCGGTAACTTGGATCGAAGGATTTCTTGAAAATAAATTCTTCTCGCCCATTTGGTGTTCCTCTGTTCTAGTTCTTCGACGCTTGGTCACTCCTTAACGTTGTGCACACCATGCACCTAGTTTAAGTTTCCTTTGTTCTCTCTCTCAACTCTTCTGAGTCAATCTGAGACTCAGTCGACGCACTCCTTGCGTTTGAGATGCACACCTTGCATATGAGTGTCATAAGAGAAACAATTGAAACTCATCCAGTTTCATCACGAACTCATACAATCAATATCTCAAACAATCATACTTGAACAAAAATGAACTAAAACACACATACATAATATAACATTCATTCATTCATACATAAAATGAACACAGTCCAAGGATTTGGGACAATTCTGTCTACTCTATTCATTCACAAAAACTAATTACATAGTCTTTATTCTACTCTACTTTGTTCTACTGATCTCTGTGACCTCTATCTCTTTTCTCATACTTCTCAAACTATCTATTTTTACAATGAAATAACAAACTATCTAAGGACCGGCTCCACGAGCTCTTGTCGTCCTATCTGTAACATATCCTATCAAACTCTTAGCGGTTACCTACTTTTTCCTATTACAATAACTAATAGTTATTGTGAGATAAGAGTCAACACTCTATATCTGCAACCTCTTACAATCCTTCACGACTTTACAAACACGACATATTTAAAAATGTTGCTTTCAAAAATAACTCAACAACTCGATTTAATTCTGAGTTAACTTTTGATGTGAACTCTGTCATGCTCAGATGTCATTCCTTTGCCTCCGCGCTTGCATTTTGACTTTGAAGGCGATGTTCCTGCATCTGGTTAAAATTTTCATGGACTCGTGTCCATGAATTCTTGCACTATTTTTCCATGCTTCAAAATATTAGGTTGAGTGACCCAACTTGCATATTCGATTGAATGATATTTCCACTTCACTAAGAATTCAGGATACGCCTTCCTCCTTGTCTTCTTTCCATCTCTTTGTTCAATGATTCTCTCCATCTAAGGTTTTTCTGTTGTGGGCAACTATTATTCCCACTAAGCTTCTTTTTTATCATCTAATTCTCCTGCATAATCTCTCTTATAAGGATACAGTTCTGCAACATTGAATATCAATGATATCCCAACATTGTCTCGCAACTCAATTTCATAAGAATTGGCTCCAAATTTTCTAAGAATCTTGCATGGTCCTATTTTCTTCATCTTCAACTTGTTATACGTTCCCCTTGGAAACCTCTCTTTTCTCAAATGAGCTAAAACTTCATCTCCAACTTTGAATTGAACTTCTCTCCTCTTTTAATCAACTCTCCTATTATATTTCTCGCTATTGTTCTCTAGGTTTTCTCTAACTCTGTGATGGAGTTTCTGCATTTCTGTTGCAAAATATTTTGCTCCAACACTTCTGAACTCATCTTGATTCAGATCTTTCAACTATGTAATCTCTCTTGGTTGTATACCATACACGATTTCAAATGGACTTTTCCTTGTGCTCCTAATTGAATTGTTGAATGCAAATTCTGCTTGTGCTAGAATCTGATCCCATTGTTGACCTTTCTCAGTGACTAAACTTCTCAACGTGTTTCCGAGACTGAGTATGTCCATATGTCTAAGGGTGATATGCTCAACTAAAGGACAAGTATGTCCCCAGCCTTTTCCATAGAGTCCTCCAAAAGTATCCAACAAATTTGGCGTCTGTGTCTGAAACTATGCTCCTAGGCAATCCATGTAGTCTCACTACTTCTCTCGAAAACAAATTGGCTATGTGTGTAGCATCGTTTGTCTTTTGGCAAGGTATGAAATGTGTCATTTTTGAAAATCTATCCACCATAACAAATATGGAATCGCTCCCTTTCTGAGTGCCATCCAATACACAGCCTGTCCTTCAAGGACAACTTTGATAAGGGTGTACTGACGTCCAAGAGAGAGCCACCTCGTGCACCAGTGGCTGGTCCTTTTTTCCACTTTGGAAAGTAGGGAGTTCGAGTCCGAAGTCTTGTAGGAGTCTCATTATAAATAGTAACCCACCTAATTGAGACCAAAAGTGAAAGGAGTGAAAGTATAGGAAAATATGCCTTTAATCTGGTCTAGAGTTTGCTAAGTAAATTTGCAAAGTTAAAAGTGGATTTGTCCCAATTTGAAACTTATTAAACCCCATGTAATTTTATTTTTTAATTATTAGTAAACCTAGAGTATTCTAATAAGATATCCAAGATTTTTATTTGAATGCACTCGTTCATCTAATTTCTACGGACTCTAGACAAGAGATATGCTCACTCAATATATATATAATCCTCGATACATCATTTCTCACATTCCATCGCATATGTCAATTTCATTAAGAAAATTTTCAGGTCGGATTTGCCTCGTAGCACTTAGGGTTTTGATTAGGGCATTTTTTAGATATGGTTTAGCTAGAGAAAGAGGCACTTAGGGTTTTGATCAGGGCCTTTTCAGATATGGTTTGGCTCGACAGAGAGGTACTTAGGGTTTTGATCAGGGATTTTTCAGATATGGTTAGGCTCGACAAAGAGGCACTTAGGGTTTTGATCAGGACTTTTTCACATAGGGTTTGTCTCGACAATGAGGAACTTAGAGTTTTGATTAAGGCTTGGATACTTCCAGTTAACCTATGGGTATTTTTCTGAGGCAGATTCGCAGGGCGTATTTTGAGGGTTTACTGAATGCCGCATCCTTTCCCACCAGGGTTCGGGGTTTTGATTGTTATTTGCAGATTTGTACTACGAATTTTCCACCCGTTGTCTTAGTTGGAAGGGGATGATATATGTGGCTTCCTTGCGTATTGGTTGAGTCAAGGAATTAGCGAATCAGTTTGATAACTCATTAGGGTTCCATGGCTTTATAGGGTCTCAACCGGTTGGCGATTGTTGACGTGGTTCTGACATGGGTTGGGGTACACCCGCCACACTTCACCACTTTGTCTCATGGCCTCTTCTCAAACTTAGGATTTGCGGTACCGGAGTCCCTTGCAATTAAGGTTAAATGCTCAACTTACATTTTCCTTTCGAATTTGTTTGTATTGCCTCTATTCTTCTGGGGTTTACATGCTTTCTTTTGTAGGAGGTATCTATGCATGCCGACCTCTGGTTTCGTTGATGCGAAGCATTGAGCATATCGTAATGTCAATATTTGTATGATGACCTTTCGTGGCTACACGGTTGCTGTTCGGTGCCCTATTGCGTCTTCCACCAATACTCGTTTTCGAGAATCTCGGCTATTCTGTCCACTACATGTTTACTTTTACTTAGGGTTTCGAGTATGAGAACAGTTTCGAGCATGAGAATAGTTTCAAGAGGGTATTAGAGCTGTAAATGGATAGGGTTTTGTAGGTAGACTAATTTTCACTTCTGAATTGGTGTTAAGATCTTTCTTTTATTTCAATGAAATTTAAAATAACCATAATCAGAGGCTATGATTTGTAGTCTAGGTGCTCAATGCAATTGTTTTTCTTTTGAGTCAAGACAGAAGGTGCTTAGAGAGGGTTATAAGGGCTGTAAATGTCTAGGGTTTTGTAGGTAGACTAATTTTCACTTTTGAATTGGTGTTAAGATCTTCCAATCAGATCCTAGGGTTTGAGTTTTGAATTGGTGTTAAGATCTTCCAATCAGATCCTAGGGTTTGTACTCAAGGTGCTCAATGCAATTGTTTTTCTTTTGGGTCAAGACAGAAAGTGTTTCTAGAGGGTATAAGGGAAGGTGCTTCTAGAGGGTATAAGGGTTGTAAATGGCTAGGGTTTTGTAGGTAGACCAATTTTCAATTCTGAATTGGTGTTAAGATCTTCTGTTTATTTCAATGCAGCTTAAAATAAGCACAATCAGATCCTAGGGTTTGTACTCAAGGTTCTCAATGCAATTGTTTTTCTTTTGGGTCAAGACAGAAAGTGCTTCTAAAGGGTATTAGGGTTGTAAATGGCTAAGGTTTTGTAGGTAGACTAATTTTTACTTCTAAATTGGTGTTAAGATCTTTTGTTTATTTCAATGCAGTTTAAAATAAGCACAATCAGATCCTAGGTTTTTTCTATGGGTCAAGACAGAAGGTGCTCAATGTAACATTTTTGGATAAAGATAAGTTTTTTATGTTTTTTAATTTTTTTTCAACTTTTTCTTGACAAGTCTTGCCTAAAATCCAAACTGGAATTTTAAAAATTGCAGAATGTACTAATTTTATTAGTTGAGATTGCATGTTTTGGGTTTTCGAAGACACAGAATGGGCAAGATACACAAAATCAAAATTTTAAAAATTGCAGATTTTACTATATTATTTTTGAGTAAATATAAGCGTTTTATGTTTGGGTTTTGGTAAACACCTAATAGACAAGATAAAAGTGTTGGAAATTTTACAAATTGCAGATTTTACTCATTATTTTTGGATAAAGATAAGCTTTTTAGGTATTTTATTTATTATTTTGGATTTTTTTTGTAGAGGAAATTTAAAAATTGCAAATTTTACTAGATTTCATTGGTTGAGATTGTAGGTTTTGGGTTTTGGAGGTTTTTACCCAATCTTTTAAACTTGAATGTATTAGATGGTGAAGAGAGGATCTCGGCTTAAGGGATCTCACGTGGGTGTGTTAAGTGAATCACGGAAGAATCGACGTGGGTACTGCACATGTGGGAAGAACAATTACCGACGTGGGATAGACATGGGAACACAAGGAGATCTCGTGGAGAGACAACATCTCATGAGCGAGACTGGGTGTGGAGGCATGAAGTTTTAGCAGAGAAAGAAGATAGGGCAGGAGTGATAATCGACAGATATTATAGTGTGAAGGCCAAGCTGGGAACTCAGGGTCCGTGTGCAGGTGGTATTGACAGTCAGTGACAAAGAAAATCATAGGATCAACTCAGGACGCAAGCCAAGATGAGTAGTGAAGGTGGACGATCGACAAAAGAGCCATTAACAGGATGTGGAGTTGAGGCATGAACTGAAGTCTGTTGAGCAGATGTCGAATGCGGGTCAATCGTGGAGCTGTTAAAGAGATAATTGTCGGTTGATGTGAAGTGTTGGGCCTGTGACAAGAGAGACAAACGCGGGTGCATGGCAGAGTGTTGCAAACAATGAAGGATAGCAATGAAAGTAGCTGAGAAAGGTAATCTGTGGGTGAAGTTAGGGGGAGCTGCACAGGGTTGCAAACAATGAAGGATAGCAACGGACACTCCGAGCTACAACCTTAATATGTGTGGGGTTGTTGAAGAACCGCAGGTTCTGCTTTAGAAAGGGATCGAAGGACGTAGGGACTGAAGTGAGGGATTCATGTCATGTTGAGTAGAGTGAGCAGGGGCATGTCACGGGAAGAGGAGCAACAACCGTCGGGAGGGCGGGACAATAACCAACACAACAAAATTTGCCATCGAGGACAATCAAGTCAGCAGCAAGGGCCACAGGGGCTCTGAAACCCTGGGAAGTGGGTAGGTTCGCTAGGTAGCGGGAATAAGCCCTAGGCAGGGTGTAGAACTGTCGGGAAGCAAGATGAGATAACCGAGCAGCCTCAGGTAGGGTTTCGGGGAGCACGTACCGAATGCATGCAATGGGCAGCGGGTAGTGGGTAGGGATTCAGGTAGCTGAAAAATTGTGTTGAGCGGCTTGTGAGCATTGGAAAGCAACAAAGTGACATAGGACAACGATTATGTAGCTTTGAAGGTTGAGAAACTAAGAAGGATTCAAGTTCAGGAGGGCAGGAGCAACCTTTCAAGTATGGTCATAAGAAGTCATGGTATGAGATGGCCATGCAAGAT